>BRZM01002155.1:166346-222552 GCA_033238685.1 Lates japonicus
TGTAACAGAGGTAATGCAGAAGTTTTTGAGGAGTTGAGTAAGGAAGTAATATGTCACAAAACCTCGGTGACAGTGCTTGATGTAAGCCACTGCATGTCTTTCATAGTAAAGCAGGATGGGGTGACATTTAATGTTGTTAGCGGTTAACCCCGCCCCTGTCATGAGGCCTCTGTCATGTCAGTGGCACCCCAACTAAGCACTTTGACCACAGGGCTCCAGGCTGCCGGCCCCTGCCTCCGTTGATTCTTTGGGGCCTCTTCCATTGGTGCCCTTTGCTGTTATATGCAAATTCTCAAGGGTCTCACTGCTCCCCAACCCACAGAGGAAGGTATGGGGGTTGTAAGTAACAAGTTTGTTTTTGTTTTCTTCTTCTTCTTCTCTTCCTCTCTTTTTTTTCTTGTAAGACATCTCTGTTGTCGCAGAAGTTAAAGAATCTTTCACAAGTTCTAGACCCCCTTCCTCGATTCTGTGTCTGCTTCTTCTTTCTTTTCTTCTGTCTCATTCATCTAAACTTCCAGAACCGTGTTTCCCCACCTGCTAATGTTTCTCATGGCACAGAATAAAACAGGCCGACCCTGTGTCTGAGATAAATTTACGGGTACATGGAGCCACGCACACTCACACATGCACATGTACATATATTCAGACACAAACTCCTATCCACTGCTTATGTTCTCTCACTCACCCACATATTTAGTCTCACTAGCACACACTTGACACGCAGGAGAAAATCCCTAGCAACTCTTCCTTCTGGTTGTGGTTCATATTCATGCCCTAATGCCTTCCCCAGCTGTGTGTTTGTGTGTGTCCCTGGGGGTCAGGCACTTAGCTGCTGTGACCCTGGTAAAATCTGGGAGTAACTGTGGGTTTGCCCACATGCTGAACCTCAGGACCCCACAGGCATCCTCAGCGAGGCCCGTCTCCCTTGGACCCTTTCAGCACCCTCCTCGACACCCGCTTAATACAAATTCCACCAGTGAAAATCAAACAGCATACTCTGTGTTTTGTTAAAAGTATGCCTCTAGGACTATTTCTATGATCTTTGGAGTGGAAGCTCTTGTCACTGTGTGTGTGTGAGAGAGAAAGAGACAAGGCAGGGTGAAGAGTGATGAACCCTAGAGACCACTTTCCACGTTGATGTGTTTGATCTGCATCATTATCATCTAGCTACTTGCAAAAGGAGGCATTCCTTTAAAATTTCCCACAGAAAAAATTTGTCAGCTTTCATGAGTTTTGCAATAGACTGGATACAGTGGAATTTGAACATGTTTGTTTGTGAGAACTTGTGTCAGCGACTGGAAATAAATTGCATGACTAGTTGTTTGAAAAGTCTTGTTGTCATCTTGGCACAAAATTGTAAAAATAACAATTTAGAGCACAAGAGGCGGGGGAGTGAGGTGCTGTTAAAACACAACATTGAGCGGCGTTTGTCCCAATATTTCATGAGTGCCTTGACCTCCAAATGACTGGTTATCAAGGCATCAGGGCAGCCTGTTCTGGATTCAGAAGTCGACATAAAACTAAGGAAAGTGTTTGTCTCAAGGCAGATGTGATGATGAAGTTTTCTCTTCCTCCAGATTCACAGGAACCTCTTTTGCAGAACATTAACATGTTATAAACTGCTGAGAGAGTTGGAGTGAGAATGAGAGAGTGAGAAAAACATTTTAAGTTTTAGTATGTGTCTGTTTATTGCATTGAGTTGTGATATAGCCCTGGTGTAGACAGATCACATCAGCCTTTGCATATTTCAGGTATATTCTTTAGCCCCCTGGAACCATATCCCCATACCAGTGAGTATGTTGTATTTTGTGTCGTCTCACATTTCATGAAACCCAATTTGCGTTTATGTGTGCAAGTATGTTTGTCTTCATGTCAACGCCGAAACTACAACAGAGGCAAAAGGAGTTTAAAAAAGTGCATGATGGCGATGAGGATGTATATGACCCCTCCGTAGGAGGAAAAAATAAACAAAAGCGGAATGAAGAGGAGGAGGAAGAACAGAGGAGGCGGAGGAGTAATAAAACAGAAAAGAATGTTTCCACGCTTTCTCCAGCTGTTTTCCATGGAAAACTGCCGGTTATCCTACAACATTACAGAGAACGAGCCTGGTGGGATCTAGAATTGACAACTTGTGTCTGTAGTTACACTAGTTAGGCCTAATTATCTCCTCCTTGCGCGAACAGTCAATAAACAATTAGTGTGGCATATGGACTAAACTCTGTGTTTTCTATCTTAAGACAATAGAATTCCTTCTCTGGCAGTGGTGGAGTGTCAGTACAGGCTGATTAAAGTACGTGAGAGCAGTAATCAATGGCTTATCTAAGACCCTTGGTGCCTCCTTTCCTTGGCCTTTGCCTCGGCCTCATAAGCGCACTGATGAATGGCAAGACTCCATCCACCAGTCCATCCATGTTACTTTTATCTCTGTCCTTTTAGATCAGTAGTTAAGAGCGAGGAGACAAGGTGCTGATTAATTTGATTTCACGGGGCTGCAGAGCCTTCTGGCCTTTAGCTGGTTGTCAGTGTAAGCCCTCTTTACCATCTTTCAGGCTGCCAGGACCTTGAACAGCTCTTCGGTTTGCAGGGATTCTACCTTTGAATTGGGCTTTCTCTTCTTGGTAGCCATAGCTAGACAGGAAAAGCTAGCTGGAGGGAGAAAGAGAAGCAAAACCCTTTGAATATGGATGGAGTTCAGGTGGAACACACCCCGCAGACTACCTGTGATGTCTTTATAGAGAGGTGTTTCTGACTTTCTTTTGCTTTTCATGCGCCATCAAAAGTTCAAGAAGCAGTAGTGTTTTATGTTGGGGAGAGAGAGACAGCACACCGACCTTTGGGATAAAAGAGCTGCACGTGTCCAGTCTGAAAGGTAAAGGAGAAGGAAGGAGGACGTAGCTAAGAGGGTGCAGAGAAGAGGGGAAGAAAGGGGCCGCACTTTGATAACGTTTCACAAGACAATCTGAAATAGCACTACTCCATGGGAAGAATAATTGATAAATGCTAACAAGGATGGGCAAAGTTTGCCTGATGACCTTTGTATTGATACTTAAGGTTTTTAAGAGCTCTGTCCAGTCAGAATATGAACATGACAGTTCAGTTATATTTCATCAAAATTCAGGCTATTTAATCATTCCTGCCATTTTTCATTTTAAGAAGAAATGTATGTACTGTAATGAAATTTATAATCTTAAAGATTGTTTTTTTGTTTTTTGGTTAAAGTCATATTTTAACCTGTGAAATTAATTAGAAGATTTTTGTCAGTGAACATAGTTCTGCTTGAGATATTTAGAGAAACTACAGAGAAAAATAACTGCCAGTCAGTCTAATAGCATCCCTCTATTCTTGATAATTCCTTTCCTTTCCATTCAATATTATTTCATTGTTTTCGTTGACAGTCTGAAGTGGTAGCTGATGTGAGGAAAAACACTCAGGAATGTGACACAGTTGTTTTTGGAAAGAGGATGCTAGCCTAGAAAGTTACATTTTCATTGTGATCATTTCCTTGAAATGGTTCAGACCACACTTGGGTTTTAGGACATTTCTGCAGTAATTTCTGGCTTCTTTAAAATTGAAAAGCCCAGTAGCACTGTTCTGAATATTTCCCTTTGGCTAGAAGAAGAGTTCTGATCTCTTGGTACGAACTATATCCCTGCTGGCAGAGGTTCTGATGCCTTATAATGGCACCCTCAACGGTTGATGAGATTGCTTTTCTAACTCTAATGTTTTCCTTTACTTTTCTCTTTGTATGGATACTATTTCTGTATTTATGATAAAGCACAGCAGCTTCATTTGTAGGGAAAATATTGTGTGGTATATAGTGTGTTCATGTGTTACTGTTATGTATGAACCTGTGTTGCACAGGTGTCCAATATAAAATCCCTGCTCTGTAGCTGTGACTAGTTATCTTAATTTCTATAGATCAGAAATAAACTTCCGTTTTATATTTTAGATCTTGTTAAAATAATGAAATGAATCTTTAGTTGACACAGTAAATTAGCGTTGGTTTTGGTATGCACATTTAACTGTTAGCCTTAGCCAAATCAAATAATATCACCAGATGCAGTGTTTGGATTGAACCTATCCACCCCAGGTGAATTTGCCAGGTGTGCATTTTGAAAGGTCCTCTTTCCTTATTGGATAGCTAGCCTCCAACAGTGGCCCTTATTTAAGAATAGTTTTGCATGTTTTTCCCATGAGAACTTGGGTAACTTTGCAATTACAAATCACAGCAATAACAACATTGGCACTTAAGTATGGCTCTGCTGGTTTGCCTGCTACTTGAGCACTGCCTTTTTCATTATGCGTGGTGGGCTAACTCAGTGCTTCAGTATTAATGGTTAGACTGTGACTCAGAGATTAACTTAGTAAGTGTTGGAGGGTTAGTGAAGGGGTCTGCATGTGAGAGAGGGGCCTATTGTCGCCCGGGTCACTGATCTAGGGGTTCATACCCACTCCAGAGCCAGGACTTTGCCTCTCTCTCCACTTCCAGCAGAGCAGGAATTGGCTGCATTGTGATATGAGGTGGAAAGAGTCACTGCCCTGCCACCCATCCACTTGGTCTTGGAGTGTGTTTGAGCAGGCGCTCATCACAGCACTGGCTGTGCACATGCACACGCACACACACACACACACACAGACACGCGGCTTCGTGTCGGCTCAACCAACAGGGAAACTCCAGCTGGGAGAGCCATTGATGCCTTCGTAACAGGCTGATTGTTTCCCTTTAGGAGAGAGGGAGGCTTGAGGGGAGGAGAGAAGTGGGCAGGTCACTAACTCCACCCCACTTAGGCATTGAGAGGGGGCCTAGCAGGTGTAAAACATCCAGTCCTCTCTTTGTAAGTGGCCAGGAGAGGAACCCCAGGTAGTCACGGAGCACTGCCCTGGAGGAATTGAGAAATTAAAGTGAAGAAAAGGGACAGGATCCAGAAGGATCACAGGCCAGGCTGGATACATGGATGAGCCTGGGCCCAGGTGTGTTGCTGTTGTGATATGAGTTGCCTCTTGCTGTGAGGGGCAGATAACCTCTCTATTGACCACTGAGTCTGAGATCACTTTTCTATGGCTGGACAGCTGTAACACAGCACACCTTAAAGCAGGAGCTGAAATAGGTATAAATAATGGCATTTTCTGGCACTGGCAATACTTGTCAGGATAGGGAAGCTCCTGTGGTGATTCTAGGGCCCATTCAGATGATGGAAATTCAGCTCTCAATGATTAATCTCCATTTACTTAGCTGTGAGTAGCCTATCCCTGCCAGTTTGGAAAGCGATACAGCACAGGAGCTTAGCTTGTCCCTGAATGGGGCTCTGTGAGAGAAGTTAGTATATGTTTGAGACGCTTCTGATGCTTATAATGCATACTCTTTTGGTATTAATGCTGTTGGGATTATAAGAGTAGAAGGAGGCAAATATCGACCAACATGCTGTTTATCCGCTGGCTCCACCTCAAACAGAACCCCATTACACAGGCCAGTTTGGAGAGGCTTAACACCTGTTTTTTTTTTTTTTCTGTTCATATAAACTCATCTTCCCTCCTTCCTGCTTTTAGTTTTTGTCTTCCAATGCAAAAAGAGGATGAAGCCAGGGAATGAGAAGAGCTCCATTATTGCTGTATTTTCTTTCCAGAGAGAAACGTTATTTAATAGAAAGATATCATCCTAGCTTTTAATCCTTAGTGGTGGATTGCGGTTGTACTTACAGCGCCATGCACCTGCTAAACTGCCTTCTGGAAGTTGTATAAACACAGCCGCAGGAGCTATTGCCTTCCCAAGCCGAACCCATCAGCTTGTTTTATGAGAGTTAGAGAGAGGGAGAGAGCCCACAAGAAGTTTAGAGGACACCGTAGATTGATGGGATGGATGTCGAGGTCCCTCTCACTCTTTACTGGCCGGATGTGGGTCAGACCTCACCTGAAGCCTGTGGTTGTTGGTAGGCCACGGAGAGGATCCTCAAGACCACTAAAACAGTCTAGGGCCTGTATGTAGGCGTGTTTACATAAGGCTGTGAGCATGCTCACATGTCCTCACTGTGTAAGTTCAGAGAGGGAGAGGCATGTTGACCTTGTTTTTCTGTTTTATAGAAAACTCAAGGAGGCCCTGTCTGTAAGCTTTCTTCTTCTTTAATGTTCATGACTTTGTATACCAATGATACATTTTAAATGGTACCAGTTTTATTTCTCCTCCACATATATGTTGTTAAAAATGAAATAACGCTTGTTTGAGCCTGTGTTTTACTTAGAAAGTTGAATTGGAGCAGTGTGTTTTTTTTCTTTCTTGTGAATAATCCTCTTCCACCTCCTTAGTAAAGGACATGTCTAGCTGGCATGACAGCTGCACTGCACTGTGTTAACATTACCTCCTCCTTCTAACAGGGTTGCTAGACACCACTATCCTCACACTCTCTGCTGGAGAGACAGACAGAGACAGATAGAAAGACAGGGAGAGCAGAGAGACAAAACAGTTAGAGCGAAAAGGTCTCTATGTGTGTGTGTGTGTGCACATAGCTGGAGGGAGGAACTTCGACCGCAGGCGCAAACAATATGGAATTTGAAATATTAGCTGAAGGCAGTGATTGAACATGGCTCCCTTTATCACTGGGTTGCCAGGTTGGCCAGCCAACGATGACTTATCACAGGGCTGAGGAACATGGAGCATATAACAAGATTCTCCTACATGACAAACACGCTCCTGAGGAGACACACACCACATACTGTAGTCTGCCCAACCAGGCCATCCAGGACTGGAAATGGAGGATTCTCCTAGACTATAACACAGGTGGAGGTGCATCTGAATGAAGAAGGAGCAGGTTTTCACTTGTTATGAGATGAGATGCCAAGTACTGTGCACACCGGCAAATGTTATAAGTGCAATGACATTTTACCGTCCAATAGAATAACAGGAGCATAATATACTATCAAAGTTTTGATAGAGTTGTTTGTCACTGTCAGTGCCTCTACAATTACTTTGCCAGGTGCTGACATTTCGGCTTTCACTCACTTTGTGACCTATACACTGTTGTGGAACAATGCCCAAACACCATCAACTCCTTAAAGAGAATGGTGTTACGTGAACAAACTTGACGCTCCCAGGCCAAAGAGTCAAATACAAATCTGTATTATTTTACATGTTATAGTTACAATTAAATAACTCTCTCATTCTGGAATGATTTTAATGTGATTTAATATTTACCTCCACTAGTAGGTTTTGTGCTCTTTATTTCTTGTTACATTTGAAATTGAAAGATTAAACATTGGAACATGCAGAATAAAAATCACATAAAGAACATTATGGTGTTGTCAGGATATTCTCATTAGCTGTTAGTAAGCTCAGATCGAGAAATTGGAAGTGAGCGTCTTTTCCTTACTTGCAAGGCCGTTGCAGGTCAAATGATGAGCTGTGGATGGCATTCTGTGCCTTATGACCCCTCTGTTAGATGCTGACTCTTCTTCTGCCTCCCAGTGGGATAAAGAAGGGAAAGAGCGAGGTCAGGCCTGAAGGACGAGGGAAATGAGGCACAGGGGGGGTCAACAGTAGCAGAGTTAGCAGTAGAAATTCTAATAGCAAGTCTTCTACTTAACTCCCTAATCAGAGTCTTGATAAATGTTGCGGGATTTCTGCGTGTCCTCTTTGGCCAAACACTACAGTGAAACAGAACAAGACTGAGTATATTGTATTTGCAGAATTATGTAAAAGTCATTTAGGCCATATAAGGTATTGAAAGATTGTACTACATAATGTTGAGTGCTGGTAATGTTCCATGGTGTGTTGATGCTAGCCTTCAGCCAGAACCTAAGTATTTTTATGAACTTTGACCTTTGGGCTAAAATAAAACAGATGCTAGGTGGTGCTGGATCACATCCGCTTTAAATACACTGGTGAGGAATTCACCTGTTCTCTCTGTAGTAAGCATGCTTCATCTCCTCCTCCTCATGCCTTCCCACCAGTCATACTCCTAGCAAATGAGAAGACCACCCCTCTTATCTTCTTTTTTTTCACTGTCTCTGTCCTCTGTTTTTTTCTTTCACATTCTCTCTCTGAGTTTTCATTAATTATGTTCCTTGCCAGGAACTTGTTTGCTTTCTGTGTGTATGTATTGTCAAGTATTGAATGGATTTACGAGGTTGTGACTTTTGCTGCTTGAAGTCTTAAAGCAGCTCTGCTGTCAAGAGCCAAAACTCTGCGGTCAGCTCATTTCGTTTACTTTTTGAGCACTATTACTCCTCTGGGGGCTTTAAAAGCACTTCTGCAAAACATCACTTCCAGGAGAGAGAGAGTGATAGAGAGAAAGGAAGGGCAAGAGAGAGAAAAGATTAAATGTAAAACTGAGAGGATGGGTGGGATAGGATTTTAGTTTTCCATCTGTGACACTGTCATATTACACTGAATCCAGGAAATGTGTTAATCCTTCATATCAGGTATTGAAAATTGCAGATTTGTAGTCTGCATCAGGTAACTGCACTAATATATTGACACGAATATGGCGCATTAACCATAATGGGCCCAATTTTCCCACTGCAGCATTACTACTTTGCATATTACAACATATCCTATTTAATACGAAAACGATAATTTTTTTTTTTTTTTTTCGCATGATAGACCCTGAGGCTGTTGCCTGAATGCAAAGCCATGGAGTTGGGATTAACCCATCAATAATCATCACTATCTGCGGCTATGCATTTGCCTCGCAGAGCTAACAATAATCTCTATATGGGACTGATCATCAGATTGATGAATGCACCAACCAATCATGTTCCGGGCAAACCCCGGCATGGCATACACCAATAAGTGATGATAAACAGCCTGTGTTGTTGGTTATTTATGCTGGTTGCACGAGTCCCCTGCGGTTTCTATATAAGGATGTGGTCGCATGGTTTTTAATGTTCATGTGTATGTACTTTTTGGGCCTGTGTATGGGTATGGTTTGCGTGAGAGCATGAAGTGCACTGACCTATCCCCTGTGGTGACCAGAGAAGTAGTCGTCTGGTTAACCTCTACTATGGCTCAGATCTCAGGAACATGGTAGGATCTGGATACCTCATGCTCTGAAATCCAGTGCAAACATCCCTCCAGTATGTGAGGCGAGTGACTGAAAGTTATAATGTGAGTGTGTGTGAGCACGCCTGAGTGTGTGGAATGCAAACCTAAATGGACAAATTGTGTGTTCCCCATGTAAGATGTATCATCTGCCCTTGAATGATGGATGTAGATTTTGTCCTTGTTGTTTGTTGTTGTTACTCAGGCTGGGCCCGTGTGTTCCAGGCGCTGATGTCCTTGTATAGTCAGGCTTGGATGCATTTTTCTCTGGATCGACAGAGACACCTCCTCTTGAACTTTATAGCTCCTCTTAGTGATGTGTATCTGAGAGAGTTGACCGTCACCAGGCTTTACTGGCTTCCGCCTCGCTTCTCATCCCCACTGTTTGTTTTTTTTCTCCGCTTTACTTTTTGGCAATATTGCCACACGTTTACACATGAGCAGAATGACAATGACAGAACAAATGAGGAAGATTGTGAGATTTCTGGAATCTACAGAAATAAAGGAGAAAAAAATATCCACCAACGAACTCATTATATAGTATGTGCTGAATGTACCTTCTTCAGCCCTGCTGATATTAAATGACCATAGTAGAAGCTAAAGAGTGTAAGTGTTTTGTGTTGTTTGTTTTTTTTCTTCCGATGAAGTTTTGAATTAATCTTATTTCACAATTTTGTACTCTTCTATTCTTTTTTATTTTCACGTACGACCAGTATATCCTGGGGACATGTATATAAATTTCTACATAAACAGGTAGAGAGTTGTTGGTAGTGGTAAAAAGCAAGGGAACAGTATTTTGTTCCCAGTAAAGAGGCTCAGTCTGTCAGTTCATATGTAAATCCCAATAAAGATTGGCGCACAGCATAAAGCCTAATAAATGCCAAAACTAGTCAAGAGGCTAGAAAAGATTGAGGATGAGACCCCACAAACCTAACCCGCCCCTTTTACCTTGCACAAAACCCAAAGCGACTTTAGGATACTCATACTCCCGCCTCGCACACCTCTTACCTCAATTACACTCACACAGGTGCTCTATGAGACCCGGTGAGCTCTTAGGGGACCTGCTTTGCAGTCAGAACACCGTCCAGGTTCAAGATTTTATCCATATCGCAATGGTATTTTAATACAGAGGTCTCCTCTACAAATTACTGTCCAGACACAGGGAGCGAGAGTCCTCAGGCTCAAACTAAAGTGGACAGCGTCATTCCTCTAGTCCAGAAGAAAATCTGTTGTCATTTCCTGTTGTGTCACATTTGGTGGGAATATTCCATGCATTTGATACGCCACATTTAACCATGCACTCATGAGCCTAGTCCATACCTCTTCTTTCTCTGGCTGGAAATTTATAGCACAGAGCTGTATTATGAGATACTTGGTGTATACAAGCCACAGAGTACTCCCTTCTCTGTTTTTGACATCATTATAAAACTGCAGACACAAAACCCCAAAGAGCTGTCCTTTATGTTGTTTATGTCATTGCCTTTTTTGTACCCTGAGAAGGGTAAAGAGACAAATCTCCTCCTTGTCTTTTTATGACCAATGAGTTTGGTTTGATAGGTATCAATTCTAAGTTAGAACTGTTGTCGTAATACAAAGAGCAGAATTTAGTAGCTTTTTTCTTTTAGGTTTGTGCGCGGTACATTCAATGTAAGCAGACCTTTGAGGTGTTTCCTCTTTTGAGTGGTCGAGGTGCCTGGTGCCTCAAGGAGGAGCATCCCACGCCTTGGCCTCATCTGTCACAGCCCACTACTTTCCTTTTTGTGGCTGACCTCCGCCGCCCCAACACATTCAGAATTCCTGTTCAGTCCGAAGCTTCACCTCATCTCTGCAAAACCATCTTGTTTTACTTCAGCGCAGCATCAGCAATCTAGGAAGCCCATGAACCGGGTCATACAAGCACAGTCAGACTTATTGTCAAATTAAAATGAGCAGACGGGCCAGTCTGGAATAGAATAAGGTTAAGTAATGTTGTATTATCAGCAGTGGCTAAATGGGTTGTGATTTCCATCATTTCTTCTTTTCCTTTTTAAGCCAAGTGTCTGATGGATCTGAGTAATATTTTTATAAGCAGATGGGAAACATCTTCAGTCAGTATGCAAAACACAATATGATACGCAAATACACAGACATACAGCACATTGATGCCAAAGCAGGCATGTTTTTGAAACAAATACAACAACCCTACACTATGGTAGTACGTCACCTGTAATAGAAAAATACATGATTTAAAAATATTTCAAAACTTCAACTAAGCTCTGCCTGCCGCTGTTTTCTACTCCTTTTTAATATTTAGTCTGTTTCATCCATTCTATCATACTCTGCTGTTTACTCATAAAGGATTTATTTAACCTTTTGTTTTGTGTGTTTAGGTTTTAATGGCCAGCTCCACTGGTAACCACGGTGTAAACTTATTACGGATCCAACTAACTACGTAGCAATTCCAACAAAACAGCTAATTGTGTTTTAGCCTTCTGTGACTCCAATGAGCGTATTTGTTTTATTAATTATGCTTGTGTGTGGACGATAAGCCCTGTTTGGAATTACTGTGAAAGAGGGAGTTTTAATTCAGGTGAGAAGTTGCATGGTGCTACTTTTGGTGCGACTAATATATGAAATATAAAATATGACTTTTATTTTCTTGAACATGGAAAGAGCCCAGCGATCCCGCTTTTTAAGTGGATTTGTGTGTGTAAAGAGTGAATTTGTGGATAAAGCACTCGATTTATGATGTGTGAGAATTCAGACAAAGTTTAAAGGTTTTGATTATTACTAACCTATGACAATGCAACAACTTTGTTCAAACTTAGGTTTCTCAACAATTTTCTCTAATTTGTTAAAAGATATTTAATGTTGTAATTCCTGCTCAGAATCGTACCATCGTGGGGAAAATCTCACAGAAAGTATACACATTTTAACACCATTCTGCCCTACATGAACGTTATGATAAGAAAATTATACTGCTCAGCCTCTAAATTCCAAACAGTATAATGACATACAGCCTCAAATAAGACTTTGGCTTTTTCTAAACAAGCGAGAATGTTTTAATGAAAGAATGTTTGTACCTGACCTCTGCAAATTGAAACAGCTGGTTAGAGTAAACTGTTTCTTTTGATTGAAAAATACTTTACAGCGACGAAAAACAAAAACACAATATCATTTTATTATCTATCTGTACTGTGGGTGCATTGCAGTGCTCGACCCTCGTCACATCTGTGCTGGTTTGTACACATTACCGCCTGTCGGTGCACAACCCAGCACTTGCTAAACAGGGAACACACACACAAACACACACACAGCCACACACACTGCAATTAGACCACATCTGAGGAGCATTACCCGTTCCTCCAGTGTTTACACAAGGTCAGTCCTGACGAGAGAAAGTGGGAGGTTCAGATATTCTGACACTCACTGTAATGCCTTTCCCTACACACTGGCCAACCATGTGTTTTCCCTGGGGTCAAGTGTGGTATTACTTGATGTTTAGTTTAATGAACGTCAGTTCTAACTGATGACTCATGCAAATCATAAATGGATGGGAACGTTGGTTAGAATGTGGTTGCACTTACAGTTTGCTTATTTGGTCATACTTGTACCTGTGTTTTCAGTGGCTTCTGAAAACACATTGGCCACTCATAGATACTACATGGGAACTGCATCATTACATGTTTCTTTGAAAGGACCTGTTGTGTCCCTGTACTCATTAACACGTACACCCACGCTTTCCGTATTGAATGCCTGGCAATGTCTGTCAAAGACATTTAAAGCATACTATACTTTGGCTAAATGTGATGTGTGATTGTACAGACGCAGGTGTTGCCATCGTTGTTACCCGTCTGTGCCTCATTATCTCACACAACTGGGGGATGACTCTTTTTCAAAGACAAGTTAAGTACCTAAGGGTGAAAATAATGTGCTCACTTCTCTTTTTGTCTTCTTTTTTTTCTTGTGGAATACCTGACCTGTATTTTGTAATGAGACAAGGTAGAGAGGAGAAGGCAGAGGAAGGGAGAGACAAATCGACTGTGAAAAAACTGCATTGATTGACCATTAAAGCTGTCAGCAATCTATATCAAAATCCATGATGCTCCACTAAGGAATAGCATCCCTCTGACCCTCTATCACCAAGTGACAGTGGTAAGTTTTTACACAGGACAACATTTCATAATACTAAGGCATTTTGAATCAGGCAGTTGATATAATCAGTGACCATTTATTGTTGTTTTCTCGTTTTTATGTCTGTATGTTGTCTGTTTGCAGCATTTGGTCCATTATTTCAGAAATCATGTGTTCAACGCATTTGTATGGTGGTATGATGTATGATTATGCTAATTGCAAGGCAGAAAGCCATAGCGTGTGAGACCTGTATTATACTCAGAGATTAGTGAACCATAATTGTTGTGTAGGTGCTTCCCACTCAGGCTGCAGTATGTGCTACTTTACATCCCCCATCCACTTTCCTTTTTCTGTCTTTTCTGTCTATCACCCCCCTCCACTTCTCTCTCCCCCCATGTCTCTCCCCCTCCACCTATCCTCGACCTGGTTCTTGATCCCTACACTCGGAGCAGATACTCCTGGTAGGATTAATATTTCTGCCACTTTGATGTCAAGAACTGTATTTCACAAAGACAGAGTTAGGATGAGGGGGCGATGGGCAGAGAAAGAATAAGACAGAGGGAATGAAAGAAAGAGAGGGATAAAGACACAGAGAAAAGGAAACTGAAAAGGTGGCAGAGATGTGAGGGATCCTCACTTGGCAGCCAGATTTTATAATCTCATAGTGTGTGTATGTGTGTGTGTGTGAGTAGTTGTGTGTGATTTTGCACGTGAGTGGTTGTACATCAGTATGTGTGTGGGGGACCCCTGTTGGCAGCTACCCGGTGCTCCCACCCCAGGCTGTGTTTGCAGAGGCCCGTCACCATGGGCTAGCGGAGGTCAACAAGGGGGTACAGGCCAGGCTGCTGTTCCTCATTGGCTCCCAGGCAGAGGCTCTGGCCTTGCCCATTAAGCCAGTCACTCACTGCCAGCTGACCCCTGACAGCCTATCAGCTTACTTGGCCTGGAGGCTGAGAGCAAATAGACAAAGGCAGAGGCGTCGGGGAGTGTTATGTTATTGGAGAGAGCTTGGAAAGAGAGGGAGAGAGGGAGAATGAGTAAGACTGTTTAGCATGGTTTCAGCTGAGGAGCCAAAGGTGAGAGCAAGTGGTGGGCGAGAGCGCCCTTAATCTGTGGCTGACGAGGGCACCAGGAGCCTCCGTACAATAATTACATTAGAGTCAAATGGATCCCTGTATCTGAAAGCAACACATTTATGCCCTGCAGGAGAATCCCTGGCTAATTGTAATCCACCAAGACGGAGCAAGCGCAAGAAGTGCCTACCTTTTAAAGTGAAGAGGTTTAGGGAGAATGCTTTTGTGTGAATTATTGTGTGTTTTAAGTGTATGTGTGTTTGCCTCGTTTTAGGAATTCTGTAAGTCTAATGGTTGCACATTAGAAAAAGAAGCATCTCAAAAGAAAATGTATGAGCATTGTTTCCATGTGAATGAATTCATCCTGCATGTGGATATCTGTGCACATCGATATGCATTCTTGTATTTACATGCATTATGGCTCTTGGCTGCAGTGTATGTTGGTAGCATTGCTTTTAGCATTGCTTGAGGGATAGGTGGATGTTGGAATGGCAGGATGGCAAGATAGAGTACAGGAGGAATGGATGGATGGAATGAGAGGAGGGGGTTAGTATATCTAGTGAGCAGAGCCAGGCGCAGCCGGAGGGGAGGAGAGGTTGATCTGTTTAGTGTCCGTCTCCTGCCAGCTTTCACTGGTCATTAAAAGTAGGCTGTTATCAGACAGTGCAGGGAGGACTACCCAACCAGCCAGCACAGTGCTGCGTCTTCAGGTAACAGCTCCTTATCTGTTCGCTGATTGCCTTCACGCTCCCAATCCGTCTGACGTTGGCGTCTCAATCAGTCTTTAAATAATCTGCCTCCTCACGGAGCAGCAGCGCAAGGAGGTCCGCCTCCATACCTCCATCTCTCTCTCTTTCTTTCCCTCTCTCCTGCTCTCTATATTTTCCTCTCCTTGTTGTGTATGAGTTGATGCTGAATATTAATGCGGGAAAGCATTCTGTCTTGCACACTTAGAGGAAATAAACAAACAAGTCTCTAAATCTGCCTGGGTGTGCTGTGCTCCCTCGGAGCATATGTACCGTGCACAGCCCAATCCCACAGATCTGAACGCTCGGCTTTGAGCTGAAGAGCCAGCGATTCACGCAGCAGTGCTGACATTACATTCTGGGCCTTACCCTCTGAGAGGTTACTAACAAATGCACAACAATCTGAATAAAAAGAATTATTTGAAACTATTTGTTTAACAAGTTTTTATGGTAGCTTACTTGTTGTTATTGTTTAGAAGAGAAAAAAAAATCTTTGTTATCAATTTTAACATGAACCATTTCCAGTATGTTCCTCGCGCTAATCTGAGTGTTGTAAGATGGATATTCGAAAAAATTAATGAGCCAGAAAGGGAGAAGTAAATGGCATGGAGTCCGTCTTGGCTTGGAGCCATTATATGACTGAAGAGAAGATCAACTTTTACCTCAAAGTTGTTGGAGTTGTTTAGCGCAACTCTAGGGCAGCGCTAAGTTGAGCTGGCAAGTCCCGCTGCCAACAGCACGGCTGACATGCTACACCGAGCCTCCCACTCACCTCCCACCCCAGCCCACAATACAAGACCACTACCGCTGTCAACTCCGCAGTAGTTATTTCTCCTACACTCAGAGAGGGAGGAGAAGCAGGAGAGGTAGAGATACAGTGAGGGATAAGTTATTCAGTAACTAAAACAACTGTAAAGAGGGAATGAAGGGAAGAGTGAGATAATGAGGGAGTTGGTGAGTGAGCAACGAGCAAGAAATCACATTCACACTCTTTATGAATGGAAATTGCTCTCCTGACTTAATACAGCATATTGATGAATCTGTCAATTTTTACATTATCCTGTTTGACTCCAACCCACTGTAACTAATATCACCTCCTTTCTTCTCACTGTGCTTGTTATGGGAACCCGTCAGTTAAAGGCTGCGGACGAAAACTAATATGAAAGCTGACTGGGTGAGACTGACTGTAAGAAAGCGCTCCTTTGTTTCTTTACCCGTACGGAGATGTCTCAGTCTGCCTCTATAATTCTCCCATCATTATAAGCTGATTCTGTGAGGCAAGACTTGGGTTTACTGGGAAAATATGGCATTATCATTTCCAAAACATTCAAATCTCAACCATTACGAATATAGAAGAATGTAATTCCCCTATTATGTTAGATACTTTCCCTAGTTTCCTTACTTTTGAAAAACAAAGTCTGCATCAAGTTTTAACAGTAAACATGCTTTATGATTGCTATAAAATGAAATGGATTACATTTACATTGTAATTGTACATTATTTATTCATTGGGTTCAGATTAAGGTACGTGTAATTGAAAAAAACTGACCTATGTTTAAAAGGTGACAGCCATCACAAAATATGCAGTTGTGTTATTCTTAGTGTTCAGGTTCAGCCCTGACCAAAGGACAGGCTGCATCTAGTATTTTTGCTGCAGTATTGTGATCAGTTGACAGTGATGGGAAGGTATTTGTTTTAGCAGCTGGTAGGAGCTCCAGTAGATGGTGTAATAGTGACTGTACTTATTGACTGTACTCATACCTCAGACTGAGTCAGATAAATGAACGTTCCACCTCCGTCACCACTTCACTGCTGATGTCATATGGGATTTTAGACTGTAGGTGACAACCAAGTAATAACTCCTCTATCTCTCCACCTCGATCTCTCTCTTTTCTTTTGCTCGCTTGCTGGCTCCCTTCCGCCTCTACCTAGAAAGCACACCTCCATTCCTCAGTTATCTGTCTCTCTCTGTCTGCCCCTCCAGTCTCTCTCTGTCTCTCCTTCCTCGCCCCTGCTCTCATCCATGTGATGTGTGATATGTATCATTGGTTAAGACTACTCCAGGCCGGCATGTTGACATTCCCCCGTGCCTCTTCATCTCTCCCCGCAGAGCTGAGTGGTGTTGAGTTGTGTTGATTAATGATATTGATCGCTCCACACACTGCTTGACTTTCAGTGAACGAGAGAGGGGGAGAGAGACTGAAAGCGAGAGCGGAAGAGAGAGAGAGAAATTGGAAGAAAAAAATAACTCACTCTCGATACTGTATTTTTTTTTTTCCGCAAGCTCTGTTTCCATGGAAACCATACCATAGGGAAAGAGATGGAGAGAGTATAGATGCATAGAAAAAGAGAGAAAAAACACAACAGGTCTGGCTTACAGGTGATGAGGGTGCATGTAAGTTCACTTACCTATGGATGTCTGCTGCCAAGTTGGTCTGTGGTGAACGATGAAAGTGTGGAGGTGTCATCAGCATATGCGACAATGCATCAATGGATCTAAAAGCGGGATGTCAATATCCTCTTAGGATGGTCTCCTTGACGCCTGTTAAGCTGTGACAATAGCAATGAGGAAGTGACAATACCTTTTTAGGAGTGGAGGATGTCGCTTTGATAGAGTTAGTCACATGGGTAGATGATATGGATGAGGATGATTAGATGCCCTATCAGGAGAAATTTACTGACTCACTACAACCAGTAAGCAGTAACCAATTGTCACTTTATGGCATTGATGGGAATATCTTTTGAATTTGTTTAGTCATCATTAGTAAGATCATTAACGGTACCATCCTTGTGGCCAGACGAAATGTTTTGGGTTTTTTTGATGAAACGATATGGAATTTGATGCTTGTGAGGGGAATTTCCACTGTGATGCTAACTAGTGGAGCTTCCTCTCTCCCAGGCCTGACAGGACACATGGGGAGAGTCATACCACAACTATGGTGGGGTTTGCAGGCTCCCATGAAAGCTTAAGTCCCAGGGAAATGTATTAAAACACTGGTATGAAGTCTATGTGTGTGCATGTTTGTGATGGTGTGTCAGTGCAGGACAGGATGCAGAGTGTGTGAACCAGGGTCTGGTCCCACTGAATCAGCTGGTGTACAGGAAAAGGGGAAACATAATAAGTGCGAGAGGATATTTGAGTATGCAACATTTCGTCACTGTTCTGTGTGACTAAGTTTTTCTGTGTACATATGTGTGTGTTGGGGGGGGGTGTAGAGGAAGGAGTGATCTGAGGTGCACACTTTTCCTCACATACCCACAGGCAGCTCCATGCACCCCCTACGCAAACAAACACAAGCAGGCGCCCACACTCATTCTGCTGAGTTGTGGGTAATGGAGCAGGGCATAACCTTCCTGAGGTGTGTCACCAGAGCCATGATCCATTCAACACCACTCCAAAACAGAAACAGGAAAAGGTGGCAGTGACACTATGCTGTCAAATGTGCACACAAACACTGATTAGAGTGCCTTTGGGTTCTTGTAAATATTCATAAAACTGAGATGGATCACTTATTTAAGTGCATACACATCAATGTGTGTGTATGGAATATTTTTTACTCATGTGTTCAAGTGCACGTTTGGCATGTGTGTGGGTTTTTGGATGTGCATGTGCTGCACAGCCTATGTGCGCTCATGCTCTCCACTGTCTGGCCTTCTCTTGTTCTCCCAGCTGTCCTAACACTGGTCTGTGTTGACAGTAAACACAGCTGCAGGTCACAGAGGCCCCGCTCTGGTCGGACACGGGGCTCTGAAGGCCAATGGGGGAGAGAGCATACAGGGAGCGTGAATGCACGAATGGGAAGGTACAACTACAGGGAAAGGTTCTTCTTTAGTCAGTCACAGTGCATTGTAGATGAAGAAGAAGTGGTCAGGAAGGAGACGAGATCCCCTCTTTAGTCTGGCATATGCCCTGCTCTTGTTGAGGCTGACAGTAGTAGGTAAACTGAAGGAGGAGGTGGAAAGGCAGAGAAAGGCACAGGGACACACATACTACTCAAAAAACAAAGAAGGGGTTTAAGAGAGAGGTAGAGAAGGCCATCAGTTTCTATCTCTGATTAGAAAAGGGAGGTAAAAATGAAAATGAAGGAGATAGAAGAGGATAAGGACTCAGGAAAGAAAGAAATATAGATGAGACAAGAAAGACTGGGGTAATGTATCAGGTAACAAAGTCCTATACCATGTATTAGACATTGAAATACCACCTACATCCTAGAAGTCAGAATCAAAACACATCTAGTAACAGCAGACACTAAGTGACCTGTACGCATGTGTGTCATTAAATCTCAATACCATCAAGACATATACATTTGAGAGACTATTTCCATAATTGTTGATTGGATGTATCTTTACAGGATCATTACATTGCAATAAATCATCCACAACTATATGTTTTTAACAGATGACATTAGCATTACTTACAGACACACCACCAATAGGGTCATAATCTTGTATGGCTGATTGATAGATTGTCTGACCCTGTCTACATGTCGCGGGCCTTGCTGTAAGAGACACGTTGTTTTGGTAACCCACCTATCTCTATGAAAACACTCCCCCTGCGAGGGTCCTTGCGAAGGGAAGACACCAAGATATGCGAGGATATACAGAAGACACATACACAAACACAGTCACATGCACACACACACACACCCCCCCGCACCCGGCTCCCAACCGTACACATCAGCACACACATGCGCACCCACACACACAGCACCAAAAAAAAAGAAAAACCATTTGACGTGTTCCTTTCCGGCCCCTAAGGACAGATCAGGCACAGCTGTGACTTGGGAGGTCACGAGGCTCGGAGGGGTCAGACTGAGCAGACTCTGAGAGAGCCCAACGTAGGGTCACAGGTCACTCCCAGCAGCCCTAGCGGTGTGAAAGGTCATGGGTCAGAGTCTCACCACGATGCGTCGGCAGGGTAGGGTTTCAAAAGGCGGCTGGGGCCAGTGAGAGGCACAGATTTATAGATACTGAGCTGAGCCCCGGTCTCAGCCTGAGGTAATTAGCACAGAATATGAGCATGCCCAAGTTGAGGCTTGGCCATATTTATTTCCCACCTGGAGCCTCCCTGTAGACTGGAAATAATACATGAGATAGCCAGGAGACGAGAAGGCACTAGGGGCAGAGAGGAGAGAAAAGGAAGAACTGATAAGGGAAGAAGAGATAGAAAGATTTGGATAGAGAGAAAGAGAGAAATGAGGAGGGAGAGTGAGTAAGCGTTATGAAGTCAGAGTGAGAGAAAGACTGAGCGAGATCAGAGTGACAGGCAAAGGCAACATTTGTTACTAAACAAAACTCCATTCTTAGCAACAAGACCTTTGACGCCAAATTCCAGTAAGACAGGGAGAAGGTCACAGGGACTATCCCTGGAACGGAGCTGGAATGACACGGCTATGACAGCAGGGAGGACAGCCTCGCGAGAGGAGAGGAGAATGATGTGATGAGGGAGGGAGGAAAGAAAAGAAGAGCCCAGGAATTAGATTAGTTTAGAAAGTGAAGTTGTGGGATGCAGCAGGTTGATATCCTGCTCGGAGCAGTTTCCCCGTGAGAACCTGATCGGGCCACCGTTGGCTCAGACAGTTCAAATGACATTTACCCCTCGCTGGAAGTAATAAATTAAATTAGGCTCTTCCACAAAGAGGAGATGTTTTCCTTCTGTTCTGACAACATGGTGGGGCGTATAGAGTGGGGTCGCCCGCTTGGCCTGCATACAATATCTTTAGAGCCATCATCTTCCAATAACCCCCCTCACCCCCACAACCCCTTCTCCATTTCTAGATCCTTCTGTCTCTTTTGCTAAACACTGTATCACAGTGCTTCTCTGCCTAGTTACCCATGCACATACACAAAAACAGACTACAGCAGATGAAATTCAAGAACAGGTCATAGCTCTGTCCTCTTCTCAACACTAACTCTATCTCCTCCTCCTCTGTCCCTCTCTTTCTCCAATCTTCCCTCCCCCTTGCCTCCCCTTTCTTCTTATCCTGTGTTATTTGAAAAGAGTACATTCTGTGGAACAATTGGAAGTGCTCATACTTTTGTTCCTGCCTCAACAATGCCATCGCAGGTTTCATTGGAGATCATTACAGTAATTGCTTCATAATTGCATCGACTTTAGCCTTGGCTGCAGCCCATTCTCTAAGTACATCCAGGCCCTAGGTCACACACTCTGTGCTGCACAGCAGTGTGTGACCTCAGACCGGGAACTGGGAGGGTCGCTGTCACTTTGCCTTTGGCCAGCCTGGCAGCAATACAGCATTCCTGTACTGGAAAGAAAAAAAAAATTTCCCCCTTTTCTTTGCCTCAGTTTTTGTTACTAGTTTTCTTCCTCTCATGCCATGCTTTTTCTCTATCTCACTTTCTCTTCCTGCTCATTACTCTTCCATGCTGTTTTATTCTCATTTCTCCCTCCTTTGCTCTGATTCTATCTTGTGTTGGTAGGAATGCAATGTTTCCAGATAGTATTCTTGAAGGACAGCACGGGAGGCCTCACCCCTGCAGCCTCGTCCCATATTTATAGAAAGCAGCATCTGCTCTGGGCCGCTGCTGATTTTCGAAAAGGGAGAGTTTGATGACCCAGCCAAGCATCGATGAGGGCCCATGCTGTACGCCCAGGAGCAGAAAAACTTGTTGGATTCATATCAACTCCATCATGGTCCTTTTATCATGTGTATCATCGCACGCGGCCCCTTGTATGCACCCACAACACACACACATGAGTCAATACCCTACAGCCCCCATGACCTTTCTCTGAGCGCTTATGTAGCCCTACCTTAACTCCCTCTGAGACAAAGTAACCACCACTGTGACACTCCAACAGAGAAAAAACTTGAGAGTCGCATAAACACACAATAAATCAATTCATTATTTATGAGTGAACTCATTCAGAAAGGAAGATATGTAATCTACTCATCCATGCTGAGAGAGGATGCTGAGAGAGAGGAAGGAGAGGAAGAGAAGGAGGAAGGTGGTGTTCAGGGATGAGGCAGGCGGCCAGCTGAGAACTAATTCCTGTTTCTGTTCTTAACTCCCAAAGAGAGGTGGGAACCAGTAAACAAACAAACCGAGGAGAAAGAGTTTCCTTCTTAATGACAAAGGGAGAGGCTGAGAGAGAAAGGCAGGAAAGAGGAAGCATGACCAGGAGCTGGCCCAGTGTGTCAGCTGTCAGCCTGTGTGTGTGTGTGTGTGTGTGTGTGTGCGTGGCTCTCTGCCCTGTTTGTATGCAGGCCAGCAGCTCACTAAAGGCACAGAGGGGGTATATACAGATGGGTAAACAAAGCCACGTTTACTATTTTGTTTTTTTATTATGTTGGGAGAGATTAGTTGTTGATTTTTCTCATCAGGGCCAAGAAGAGTGGAGGCAAGTGGTAAACGCCTCCCATCATTGGTTACATCTCCACATACACTGACTCAGAACACACTACACAGAGTCTCGCCTGCCATTGTGCACCCCCATCACCATTGAGTCTGTCACGCCTGTCAGTTCCTACTGGTGTGTCTACCTGAAGTATGCATGAGGCCTTGTGGTCCCTGTCCCAGCCTGATGCCCATTCTTTTGGCCCAGTCTATTATGCCTGAGCCTGGGGCGGGTCTCCAGCAATCCACACACACACCCGCACGCAAACACACACACAGCACCCTGGGGTCATAGCCTTTCAACCAGGGCTCGACTTCTGCCACCGCAGCCCTACAAATCACCCCACCACACACAAAAGCGCTAGGGGCCCCAGCGTGAGAGGGCCTGATTCTGCCGGCTCCTCCAATCTCTTCGTTTGTTACAAGTAACGCCAGCTAGCTTCTATTACGCTACTCCCACTGGATTTGGACAAAGGAGGAAAAAGATGAGGGGAAGGAGAGGGAAAAAAAGTAGAGAAGGCTGAAAGGGAGAGATGGGAAGAGAGAAAGAGATGGAGGAAGAAAGAGACATTTGGGTTCTTTCATTTGGTGGACTATGATAAATGGCCTGGCCTTAGCTGGTTCAGCTCCCCAGCCTTCTGGGCCTCCCTGACAAGAGGGTCTTTGAGGAGAACGGACTCACAAATATTGCTCTTGTCCCAGACAGAGTATAGCCAAGACCCCAATGTCTACTCTTTAATCAAGTAAAACCAGCAAAGCAAGGGTCTGCTTTATGTGTGAGTCAATCACTTGTGTGTGTGTAGCGACTATTTTTTTACTACAGTGTGTGTGAGAGAGAGAAAAAGAGAGACAAGAGACAGGAGGGGAGAAGTCTAGGAGGACTGGGAAAGTCAGTACACTATTACACTGGCACGCCTCCCATTACTCCTTTTTTAAGACATTCAGAGCTTTGGCCTTAGGGGTACGGGCAGATTTGGGGAAGGCTGAATTGGGGATAGACCCTAAAGGCATATTACAAACCGACCTTGAAGTATCAAAAACAACTTGTGAAGTTCACTTAACAAGGGAGGTCTTAGTAGACAAAAGGAAAAAGAGGAAAACATTTTTCCATACTTAATGTTAAAATTAAGTGCACATCTGTTTTCATAGCTACACTCTTGTTAATTATCAACCACAGTGTACAGTATTCAGTTGGTCTAGTAGGTATATTACAAATGGGTTGTGATAGTTGTGTTTACTGTGACTACTCTATGTGGCCAACCAACTAGTAACATATGTATCAGGTGCATCGCACTAAGCTCACAAAGGAAAATTATCCAATTCAGAGCTGCTACAACTGGGTTAAAAACTGATTAGCAAGGTTGACAAAAATATGTAAAAAGGCTAGAGGAACGCCTCAGTGTCATAGATGGAGTTTTACGGTGGATTAATTTGGTTATGAGGAAGGCTTCATCAAGGCAAGGGTGCACAGGGTAGAATTACACACTGCAAAATTAATGCTCAGGTCTTGTCGAGGGGGAAAACTTGGTAAGGCTGTTCTGAAGAGCTACACTACTTTCTTTCCCTTATCCTCACAACAGTAGTGTGATACTACTGTATGGGGTGTGTGATTGTCTGTAATGGTATGTTTAGAAGATTGTGCAAGAAAGAGTATGGGAGGATTGAGTGTTTTGGGGTTGCATGGAATCGCAAGGAGAGCCGGAGGTTATGGAGCTTTTTGCTTTTGTCAACTCCTCAATACTCATTTCTAAGCCCTCCTTCGCCTTTTTACTCTTCCCTTCCCTCAATGTCATAGTCGCCTGCGGTCTTCCCTTTGCCTGTGGCCATTCTTGAGAGATGGATTGAGCTTTTAACCAGATCACCTCCTTGGCTTTTGATTCAAAGCAGCCTATACTGTATCTGTATATCTGTTCAGTGTGTTAATGTGCACACAAGCATTTCTGTTTTGCACATGAATAGGTTCAGTGAGGATTTCTTCATGCACACATCCGGTGTGTATGTGTGTGTGTGTGGTGAGGGCAAACCTCACTGCCACACAGTGCCACGGTGCCATAATCCCTGCCTCGCCCAGTGGGCCCAGATTAAATCAGGCTTTGATCCACCCCCAATCTGCTTACAGTCTCTGGGCTGAGGGTACTCTACTCTGCCTGCCAGCCAGAATTCGCTTGCTTCTTCCCTTCCTCCCTTGTCTGTCTGTTTCTTCGCTGCCCCCACCGAGGAGCTGGCAATTGAAATCAGCTTTAGAGTTGCTTAATACAGAAGCGGGCAGAATTAGGCCCTTTAATGCCTGTCATGGTCGAAGATTATATCAATGGCTCTTTTTGTCACCGCTACATTGGTGTCAATGGAGAAGCAGCAAGAGTGCCAGAACGAGACAAAGGATACATTTTTAGATTCAGTTGTAGTTTATCCTGTCTCTCTTTGCACTCAAAACATACACGCACATGCGCACACGCACACACACACACACATAAATCTGTGAGGGTGTACGCACGTACAGCACACACAGAAACATTCATACAAATAAAAAAAAACCTAAACATGTGTTGCTTGTTTGAGTTAAACTGTAGTTTGGCCGGGGTATCGAGTGATGTACATTTTGTGATTGTAAAATCAACTTCAGTGGCAACCTCTTTTGAAGTGGAGTGTGGTTCATTCGTTCAGGGTCAAACACATACATAGTCTCAATTGGAAACAAAAGCCGGAGTCTTGGCTGCGCTTTAATGCTACAGTGAGTTTGATTTACTGCCCATCTGCAACTGCACAAACACTCTTTGACTAGGCCCGGGCAAAATGAATAAGAGAGCAGGAGACTCACTGTCGTTAACCAATTTACCAGTTTATATAAACAAGCCCATGGGTGATTAGAATGGGGTCTTCCTAAAGTAATAGTTTACAACACAGCACATTAAAAATAATTAGCCTTAACACAATAAAGTTGGAGGAGTTTCAGAGCCACAAGACTGGGCTGAGTTAGTGTATCAGGCCTCATGTTTGATGAGCTGCTCTGTGTTAGCTGCTAACATGTGGGGTTAACAAAGCTCAGAGAATGTCCACACTTACTGAGATAATTGACAGTATGGCAGTATTACATGCATTGTTACACAGTGTGGTGCAATTACATGTTGTTGTGATGTCTGAGGAGGCAAATAAAAATGTGGGAATACAGTTTATTAGCTGATGATATACTTTTAATTGGCATGGAGCACTTACCCATTTACACACACACACACACACACACTGTATTGCACTGTCTATTTACAGAGCGAAGAAGGTCACATTACCTATGGAAATTAGCTCTCCTTTGTTTATGTTGAATGTAATGAAAGGATATAAGAAGGGGAGTTGGAGAGAAGTGGAAAACCAACATGTGGAAAACAAGTCAGGGTTTATTACAGAAAATCTTTTGCACTTGTACAAACCAAAGTAAGTCCATCGGCTCGGCTAAAAGAGAATACTGCGCACTACAGTGTATCTGTACTATCGCTCTGACACACTCATCATGTCAGTGCTGAGCTTTAAACACCACTCCTGCTTTTCTCTCTGCACCCCCGAATAAAACCACATCCCACACATGTACATTTCAGTGCAGAACACAGACAGGTGCAGGAACAAGCTGACTGACCAACACACACACACACACACACACACACACACACACAGACAGATGCGCGCACACACACACCACTCTGCTGTACTCTTCTCAGTCAGATGTGAGTCTAATTCAGCCCCAGGGGATGGGAGTATGGCGGTGGTAATACCTGAAACACTCCACTTCTCATTTCCTGGTAGTTTGGAAACCCCCACCCTACCCCTCCCCCCTCCACCTGCTGGCTGAAGTGCCTTCACACACAAGGACACACACAACTAACGCACATTATACTGGAAAACACAACCCTCGAAAATGAGGGATGTCATCTACAGTACCTTTTGGAAAGCCCTGGCAGTCATGAGTTATTTGTCTTGCTTATTGGCAGAGGTTGACCAATTAACGCCCCAGTGCTAGGTCCAGATCACTGGCTCTCTGCATGGTGGTGGAGTGTGAAATGTGCCATAAATCCAGGGCACGGCCCACAGCACATAAGGGTGGCAGAAAGGCCTGGCAGAGGGTTCCTCTCACTTGTGTGAATGGCAAAGCAGGATTCACAGGGCCCGGATGGCTGATCCAATTAAGTGCTGCCTCCTGATATTCATTGCTTTCTGGTAGCGGTTTTACTTTCAAATTATGAACACTACTGTTTATTACTGTGTGATTTAATGTGATAAACATGATTTCACAAAGAACGGTTTAATATCAACAGTGGAAAAATTCTAGACATTCTTGAAGTAGCTTTGTCCCTTAACACCCTTAGGTCCTGTGATCAGAGCAGCATGGTTCCTGAGGGTCGTTCTAGCCCTGAGTCATTTTATGTGAGTGACGAGCCTGAGATCCTTGAATGTGTTCTCAGACAAGTGTCCTCAAACAGTCCCTTACCAGGTATCTAAGGCAAGTCAAGGGGTCACTGGCCCCTCTTGTTGCTCCCTGATAATAGAACCATTAGTTTAGAATTATCTCCAGGTAGGTGCAGAATGGAGAGTTCAAAAGGTCAAAGAGGAGTAAAAGGTGAGAGAAAATGTAGACAGCCTTTTTGTATTGACATCTAATTGGTGTCATGTTGCTCTCTGTCGATACATTTGTTTTTTCGGTGAGTTCTGGTGTAATCTTGGCCTATATTGTCTGAATTTTTCAAAATGGAACGGGACATAACCAAGGTCTTCTATATTGATGTTGTACCTCTGTCAGTTAGTGTGACCATCCACCGATTGACATGTCAGCTGCTCACCCTTGACCTAGATCACAACAGTTGTATGACCTCCAAGCCTGTTTAAGAGCAGATAGATCATGGTCTAATAAGCTGGGCATCCCCCCCAACTTACATAGCAATAAAAATAGGGGGGCTAGACTCTCCTCACTAACACCTCTAAGCATCCCATCATTGACACTTAGTAATATGACTCTGAATGTGAATGTGTCAGTCTGCCTAAAAGGACCCTGAGGGGTGTGAAGGTTGTCTATAATGCCAATGGCACCTCATTCTAAGCCACGCCTCTAAACTTGGCTGACTGTTGGAGGTCTTTTAGTTAGGGTTGACCTGAGGTTCCCTCCTCTTCCTCCTCCTTTTCACTGGAATAAGAATTGTGTTTAAATGACTTGGCATGGAAAGGATGTAAATGAACGCTGGGGGTTGTTGTGCTCACATCCAGCCAAGGTCAGGCATCCAGCTGTCAGCTCATGTTTGGGACTAATCGTTTATATGCCTGCTCCACTCTGCGCCCGTTCCCTCATTCTCTCTGTGTCTGTCACACACCTCTCCCACTCCCTTTAACTCAATGTCCTGTCTTTTATCACTCCATTCTTTTTTGCATCTGTCCTGTGCATCCTTTATCTATTTCATCCTTCACATTTCATGTCCTTTCACCCAGTCCGACCTCCCTGTAGTGTCATTACCTCTGTTATCCCATGGCTAATGACTTCTGCTACTAGAGGGAGGTGTTACAAAGTATGATGTTGTGGTCACCTTGGCATAACTCCAAACATGTTAACATGCATTAGAGAGAAGCTCATGCACAGTTAGTACGTCAGGAGGTTACTTTAGTAGTTTGCATTAATTAAAAATGCAGTATCAAAATATATAAATGTAAAATTATTAGATGAAAAAAGATAAAAATAAATGTAATATCAAATGTAGTTTGTTGTCTATGTAATGTACGGTGCATGTGTCTAAGAGCAATATGCAAAGAAACACATTTGCAGTTTGCCACAATACAGTTTTTTTTTTTCTGCGTGGTCATAAAAGACATTTCTTTCAAATTATTGTCGAAAACTTAAGACAAATTAAAACAAGAAAAAAAATCCAAATACTATTTACAAATGTTTAAAAAAAAATCAAACACACTGTTTACGCCATACATACCTTTTGTCTTATCGCTCATATCATTTTATGACCCCTCTACTTGGCCTTAGACTACCACTACCATGGCCATGGTCACCGCCCTCCTCACTGGTCTGTCCGAGCCCCAGCCAGCCACGTAAAAATGTGGCAGGTTGCAGAGTTCAAGTCCTTCGAAATGTGAATCGAAACAGCTGCCCCTAATCACTAGCACAAGCTGGGCTTAAGGGCCTCTCAGTTTCACCCCTCATCTGCCTGGAATTTTGAATTTCCTGAGCGGAGATCAAATGGCAGTCCGAGTCAGTGAGACCTTTGATATATGGACACCCATCTCGCGAGGGCCTTCTGCATCGGGATTTACGCTTGACAACACACTCGGTGTCACCTCCGCTCCCGGCGGACGCTCTGCAACCCCTGGAAACATTGGGCCCCTTTGACGGGACAGCAGAGGCCCCCTCCCTAAACCCCCCTTGGAGTGTCCAGCAGTTATTTATTAAATTTGTTGTGCCCACCGTGGTATGGTTTCAGAAGGCCACTTAGTTTTGGATTGCACTCTGGATTTTTCAATTATGTGGTTCATTTCACCTGCTTGTGTTCCTTTACCCCCCAGGATCAAGGGCACGAGAGATCACATTTAATTATTTCAAAACAAGAAGTCTCAACCAGACCCCACAGATCTATAACATCATGCTTCCCTATCTATTGCTCCATCACCACTACTTCAAATAAACAGTGTTTAGACTTAAAAAAAAAAAAAAAAAAGAAACTGAGAACCTCCTTCCTCTGCCTCCGATCACCACATTACTCATGTCAATAAGAAAATTTGTCTACCTATCAGGAGGGTAAATAAAAGGGCAGAATATGGGATTTCCAGAATTCCCCGCTTGTTGGGTCTCATATGGGGTGCATTAGTGGCCACTTTGATTGACAGGTGCTCCTGTGTGTAGCCAGAGGGAGAGGCAAAGAGAGATGGGAGATGATTATATCCCAGGTAATAAGTGTGGGCTGTCCACAGCAGGCATGAAGATTCTATCTGGAGTGGCTGTGGCCTATGGATTAGAAGATGTTAGTGGGTCAGCCTCTCCACTGAGCAATGTGTTTATGTGTGCATCTGTGTTGACATCCATACAGTCTATCTTGTGTGTGTGTGGATATATTCATCAATGCACGTGTGCAGTTGTGATCCTTCGGATCAACACATTTTTAAATGTAAACAGTAATAGTATTGACTGGATGAAGAAACTCCTTTATGGTTAACTGCTGTGTGTATCCTATAACAAATTTTAAGGTTACTCATGTTTTGTGTAGAGGTTTTGTTTGTGGTTTTGGTATTCGGAAAAAACTCCTGACTAGGTGTATCTGAAAGTTTTTACAGCACCTAGCAATAGTATTACACACTGTGGCAGTAGTGTAGGAGATAGTAGACAGTCTGTATGACTGATTTTCTAATGATAGCTGGGGATTATTTATCTGGCTGAGGCTTCAGACTATGAAACTCTTCTTACTCATCCTATCTTTATGAAGTTTTTGTCAAGAGTCTACCAGAGAAATGTTGATTCAGCCTTGGGAATTTTTTGTTGCATTGGAGTGCAATATATAGAAATATGTTTTCAGTGTTCTCCTGCCAAGTTTAAGGAGCTGGATCAACACCTCTCTGTCAAAAAACTGCTGTTTTTTTGGTTTAAATCCAAGGGTGACAGAATTTTGTATCTTTATGTCTGAAATTTCAGCATTGTCACATGTTGACAACACTATGGTTACCTGCCTGTTGTTCATATAATCCCAACTTTATATAACTTTACCAAAATAATAATCGCTAATCCAGATTCAGTTAGCACAAGACAAAGTGGTGAACAATTAAAAATTTGTGTGTTTTGTAACAAAAGGATTTGCAATGGTTCCATTTTTCTATTCTCTTTTGTCTGTGTTGATTCGGCTCATGGGAGTCAAATGGTGCTTTGAACAGAATGAAAATGGCCCTTCACAATGTCTTGAGTAGTTTTGTGATTTAAGACCTTTGTTTTTTCAAGAGTCTCCCATCATTAAAATAATTCATTACCAATGAACATTGGAGGCTCCACAATGAATCAGCTGGCTTTTTTGCATTTTTCTAAAGACCAAAAGAGGTGTGGGGAGTGAGAAAATGTGTATGTGTGTGTGTGAGAGTGGGGGGAGGGTGGGCTAAATGACTTCATGGTCAGAACCACAGGGGAGACAGGAATGCCAGGACCCCACTGGACAATCAGAATTTATTCTCTGCAGCATACTGAGTATGTTTGTGTTACCGGGGTGTGGCAGAAGAGATGCTATAGAGAAAAATAGGGTGAAAGCCAGGCTGTGTTTTGCCATCAGAGGTTCTTTCTAAACTTTAGTTTTCCCCAACGTCCTAATTACATAAATCATGGTAATAAAGAGGATTGGTATTGAAACAAAAGTATTGGGGGAGTGGAAGTTGCACAATGACCACTCTCTGACCCTGGAGTGTGGGACCCCACCTGACCAAGACTAGGGTTCAAACGGTCAATTGCAGGTCACTGGCAGAATGGGGCTGGTGGGGTGGGGGTGGGGGTGGGGGTGTTGGGTGGCGCGCTTACTGTGCACAGTAGAGGGTATAGGTTGTAGTAAAGCTTGTGTATGTGTGAAGGCCGGCATGTAGCCCTGATCCCACTCATCGCTCAGAATGACTGACCTACAGGTTAAATGTATTACAAACCAGTTTTCTCAGCCTCACATCTCTCCAACACGCACACATATACACCTTCCCTGTCAGTAACATATACATAGTCTCCACTTTGGCATACAGCAGATGTGACAGTGGGCCTATATGTACCACATCCACTGACTATCCCTACTCCTACTGTATGCTTATCTGTCTCTCTCTCACTCTTTCCTCTTTATCTCATATCATCCCACCTCTTGCCATTCATCTGTCTCTCCTGTCCCAGCCACCAGGCTGGCTATCTATCCCCCACAGCTCCACAGACTCCTCTAAACAGTTGTCAAAACAACTCTCACACAGCCATCACTTTACTGGGCTCAAACTACAGAGCAACAGCAGCACCTCATGGCAACCTGCCGGAAGAGGGAGCAGGAGAGATCAGGCTTTTTAGCACTAAATGCATCTTGGTGAAGAAATCACAAGGATACAGGTGCTATTTAATCCAAAAAGTACATCATTAGCACTGAGTTCCAGCTAGCCAAGTCCATACCTTAAGTAATATTGTCCCTAACTGAGTTGGATTTGAGTGCAAAACCTATATAGCGATTGAAATAGCTAGTAGTCGCCTTTTGTAGCTGGTCTGCTAGGTAAAAATATGCGCCAGTTTAGCAATGGCCTTAGTTTCCTAAAGTGACTACATGATATCATGGGTTGGGGTATAAAGAGTACGCACTTTCAAGGACATTTCATGAGTCATTTCTGCACATTTTCTGCTTTTTCAAGCTTGTCATTTAATGCTGATTTGATTAGAGTTTGTGTCACCCAGTAGTATGATGGCGAAATGACACGCTAAAGCAAACAATGTGTAGTGATAACATGAAATGACTTATGTAATTGTGTGTTATTCATACCCATCAGGCTGACAGTGAAACTCAACTAATCACATGTGGTTGCTCAAGGGCATTTGAGATGCACAGATGCCAGGTATGACTCCAGTCTGTCACAGGTGCATAGACACAACCTGATTTTTAAAATGTATTTATTTATTTTTAATATGAGATCCTAGATCTGAAACAGAAAGGCCAACACAGCTGGGGATGTAAAGAGTCAGGAACAGAGGTGGATTTCAACCCAGGCAGTTGGTGAGAAACTAGACGCTTTTCTCATGCTATCACCTCCCTTAATTTTCCTAACCTCGCCCCTTCTTGGAGGCCAACCTGGGAACATCACTCACAGTGTCTGTACAAGCCAAGCACCCAGTTCATCAGGAACACTTTTCTGTACCCCAAACCTGGACCTGCCTTCCTGGGGTCAGGATAACAGGCTGGTGGGGCCACACACTGGATGAGAAATGACCGAGACAGTGTGTGTGTGTGTCTGTGTGTGCACTGTTCTGCTCAGCTGCATTTGGAATACAACAGTGTGTATAATGTGTATGACTAGCCTGTCAGAGGGGCCGGAGGTTACACAAAACACAGAGGAGGGTTATTATACTTCCAGGAAAATTATGGTGGTTTCTGTCAGATCAGGCCCACCCCAGCCTGATCTGGCTCGGTCTTGGTCTAGTCTTAACCTATTTCCCCCAGCCCACACAGACCTAGTGATTCACAGAGAAGCAGAATTGTGCTAATATGGCTGTTAACATAACCCCAGTGGCTAAACTCTGTCAGTTCACGGCTCTGAGCCCACCTCCACAGATGGCCTAGCAGTACTTAAGAATCTACCCTCAGGGTTTTACTGCTCTGTTGTATGGAGGACTGTCACAGCACAGGGAGCATGTTTAGATATGGGAAACAGCATCCTCCAAGAACTCATGGCCTGGCACAATGAAATGTCTCCACCCCAGTAAAAGACAAGACAACTGGTATGCCTCTTTTATGACAGGACGCAGCCTACTAGCTGAGGAAGTTGAAGTTGTTGATCCATGCTAAACATTACGCTTTACAACATGATTGAATAATGCCCATTAAGTTTTTCATTTCTCAGAACTTAATTCACTTTTGTCTTACTGGCTCTGTAGTTGCATAAATATGCTAATGAGACTTCAGTTTCCATGTACTTAGTCAGTCAGCCAGTCAACCTGTCAGGCACCAGCCAGTCAGAGATGGTGATTTACCGTCCTGCAGCCAGAGAAATGGAACCTGTTACTCTCTCATTCAACCGGACACCCACTCTAAATGAGGTAAAGACACAAATCCACAAATCAGCATTTACTAATTTGTTTATTGCTCGCTCTGGCTGTTGCTCCTCCCTCTCACCCACCCTCCACACGCTTTCTCTCTCTCTCTCTCTGTCTCACTGATCTCCCAGCTGAAAGCAAACATGTGTTAGGTTTCAGAAAGAAGCTGTCATGTGCATTAATGCATATATATAGCTATGGGTGTATTAAGACCCTGAGGCATGACTCCTCTGAGAAACTTGAACACATCCAGTGACAGTCTTGTTTAACTCATTTCATACTGGTGATCTGAGGTATGCTGGGTTGTGCTAGTCCCTGAGGTCAAAGCGACGTCACTGTGCACACATGTCATGTATGTGTCCTACATCCTGCTGTGTGTGCGATATGTATGGCTGAATGTATATTGGCAAAGTAAGTGTGAGCTTGGCTGATGGCATCTGGATAGGTGCCCAGGTTGAGTCATAAACAAGCAGGGGTTGGAATTTAGTGAGGGGCGAGGAGGGATGGAGGGGCGACTCACTGAGGTGTGTCTGTCCTGGCAGGTCCTCTACCAAATCTCCACTGATACTTAATTTTAATCAGGCTCTAATCTGTTTATCGGCCCCTGGGGCACTGATCAGCCTAAAGTGCTTAACGGAATGCAGGGACCCATAAGATGCTGCCACCTAGCATAAGGTGGGCTGTAGCTGAGGGTTTTTTACTAATCTGGATTAATTAAAACAATCCATACTTAAAGGAGTTCCTTTACCTCTGTCTTTTCCTGACTCCTTCACTGTCCTGGCACCTTTCTTCTTTTCTGGTCTTATTTGCTTGTGACAAACTCTAGGACATATTATGATACACAAATACCTTGTGAGATTTTTAGAAATCTCAAAATGATTTGTATGGTTTTTTCATACTGCGGGTTGGTAACCCTCATCTGAGATGGAGTTGATAACTTAAATCATCCTCTCTTTCAAGGCTTATATTTGATCATCTTCCACATTGCCATAACTTTCACATCCACTATAGTGGAAAATCAACACTTGCCTAAAATAATCCCTTTAACTGGAAAAATGTAACTCTGCATATACTGTAACAGCTCATCGCACCAGACTGCCAAAGTTCACTTCAAGAGTATTTGAGAGACAAGATAGCCAATCCTGTTGTTCATCGTAGCGTTGTACACTAATAGAATAATTGACTTGATCTTGGGCCGAAGCAGAGACATAACCCCAGTTAATGAGAGAGCAGAGACAAATTTGTCTCATTTATAATGAATTTGCCTCAAACAAGGCATCTAAGGCAGCATTGTGTGCCATGAAAGAGAGGGAAATAGTTCACGCTATTCTCTCTGGCTCATGCTATTCTCTCACGTACCTGACACCGTGGTGATAAGGTAACGCGACACGAGTTCAGGCCCATATCAACAATTGCACCACTCCTTATGAACACAGATTATGGGGATTAATGTTGATGCCTCACCTGGGCTATCCTCACCTCTGTTTTGATTCAGATCAGCAGGGTTTTGAGGTGGAAGTGCCTGACCCCTCCGCAATGCTTGATCCATTTACACACAATAAAGTGGATTGGCTCTGGCTGCTGCCATTTCTCTCCAGGTTCATATTTTCCTGTACCTTCTGCAGCCCACTCAGTTTGTAAGCAAGGTCATTCTCAGTCCTATGTGTCCTCTGCCAATCTATATTTCCTGCCCCATTGACCTTCATTCCTCCTCATACATGTCTCCTCCAGAGGCCTTCGTAAAGTCCTCCCCATGTTCAATGATCAATACAGCGGGCAGGACCCTATACACAAATTCCCGCTTGACTAAACAAGAAGGATTAAAGGCAAGAGAACCTGTGTGGTGAGTGCAAGTATGTGTATGTGCATGCTTGTGAGTGTGTGTGAATGCCTCTGTCCTTCTTTGTCTACAGCACATGTGTGTAAGTGCCTGAGAGAACATCACGTCCTAAAACTTGTAAATAAATGGTGCTGTGATCTTTGCTGGGTGGGCCAAGTGAGCTCAAGGTTCATGACCTCAGTCTGTGTCGCAGCAAAAAGGTCCCTGCGTGTCACACAAACACACACACAGACACACACTTACTGCCATTTAATCTAAGGAGAAGAGAGGGAGGAACTGAGTGGAAAAGCAAGAGAGAGAGGGATTAACAAAGACAGGCAGCGCTAGCAGCTGGTTGACCATTTAGAGATTCCCATTATCCGGATGGTGCGGTATTAATAGAAACTTGTACTCACCCAGCACTCTCCTCCAAAATAGATGCTTATTTCGCTGACCCTGACTGCCTCTTGATGGGTGGGTGAAGGAACGACTCAGGTGATGCAAAGCAGTAGACAAAGGTTAACAGGTGCCGGAGGTGAAATTCAAATACAAGAACAAAGGCCTTGTGCCAATTTTTGTCTGCTGTTGTTGAGGCAGATGTATGCTCTTCAAATTAGAAAGTGTAAGCACGCCCACAAACATTAAAAAAGTTTGTGGGCGTGAAAATAAGAAATATTTGTGATTTTATTCCTTAGGAGCCTATTCAGACACACATAAATATATTCTCTGTCAATCCAATCAACTTCAGTTTCATGCACTTGCAACAACAACATAAAAAGCCCTTAAATAGAAGATATTTTGCACATTACACATCTGCTCCCAGCTGCTTCAGCATTATCTCTTTGCTGCATGTTGTTCAGACATATTGCAGATAAATAAGGGCCTATCTAATCCAGTACTCACTAAAAATCAGATAAATACGGCAAAAAAATTTTTGTTATGCAAGATAATGCAAAAAGCTTGGTTTTTGTGAAATTCTGTAGTTGACCAGCTCCCTGCCATACACTGGTTGGCCTGTCCTAATACACCAACATATAGACGCACATTTGTAGCACGCCCTACGATACCCCCAGCTTCCCTTTTTTAAGAACAACCAAAGAGATGACAACCTTACACTTTCACAGGAAGGGACCCTTTAAGATGTTATCAAAACACCATAGTAATTTAATTAATTCTTCAGCACTTCTTCCCCAGCTCAGTCACCTCAGGGCCCATTAAGGGTTGGTGAATTGACCCCCTCTGCCCTCTTCCCGCCCTCTTTGGTTGTCACTGAGCAGCGGTCCAGCCCTCTCCACTGGGCTTATCCCAGGTCATCGTGCTGCAAGGGTACACACACTTACACACACACATGGACCACAAGCTGGACACTTCTTAGCATAACTCCTCAGTGCTATAGCACAGACCTTGCCACAGGGGGTCTAGTGTGTCACCGTGTGCATTTACAAACAGATAAAGCACAAACACACTGAAACACACACACTGACAAACATTCTTTCGCTATCTCTCTGCAACTCAAACACACACAGACACACATTTCCCCTTTCCCTTGCCCTCCGTAACCCAACATACGCACTCCCAACTCCCACCTCTCTTGTCACCTCCCATCTCCCAGACCAAGGTCAGCTGTCCAGGCCTGCGGCTCTTGATGTAGAGGCTTTGACCCAACATGGCCACCTCTGTCTCTCCAGAGAGATTAACACAAGGCAGGGACAGAGAAACTCAGCTCTGTGCGGCTCCATGTTATCCCAGCCGCTCTCTCTGTCTCTACTCTCACTTCTCATTCTGTCTCAGATAACTCCTCACGTCTGCAGACCAGGGACCAGGAAGAGCTGCAAATTGAATATGTCTGGCAGGCAGATCTGTGAAGACTCATGGGGGATGTTAGCGAGAGAAAGCAGACTGTAAGTGTCCACATTGTGTCACTCAGGCAACATACATAAAGGAATGTGTAGAGGAAGATAAGAGGGGTTTATTATCCTGCTTGTGGCTTGTGTTTCCGTCACGCCTTAAAAAAAATAATTATTTATTCATTTTTTTTGCATTTGTTGTAAGATGGTGTAGCAAAGGAACACTGCTGCGTCCTTCAACAGGCAAATACTTGTGACATCACTGAGAAGCTGTTGGTTGAAGTGGTCCTCTTGAGGGTCTTAAAGCCTCCATGTTGTCTTTGCTTTCCCATTGCCCATCCCATTCCTTCGCTTGATTCCCCCTCATTATTTCTTCTGTTGGATGGGGCTGAGGGGTGGCTGCCACGGCAGTCGAAAGGTTAAACAAAGTGCTGTGACTGTCAGGCTGAGTGAAACCAACTGGCGCTCGACTATCAGAAGATAATCAAGGCTAATAGGTACATAATGGCTAACAGTGGGGCCGCACTCACTGGCAGATGCATCATGGGGGACGGAACGCAGACAGCGTGACCTCGCATTCCCACCGCAGCTCTCACCGCTTCAGAGTCATCAGGCGGAAAGAGCCAGACACCAGGAATTTTACCCCTCCTTTGCCTCTGGATTACTCACAGTAGACTTGCCTTGATTGTAATATGCTTGTCGTTTGCTGTTTGTCATTTTTCCTTTTCAATATACATTTTTTATTGCTGATTTGAATTTTTACTTTACACAGTCTATTAATTAATGGACCATGAAGTAAATAGCCATGGGGAATGATGTCACTACACTGGACTGAAACAGTGGGAGCATTATTCTGCACTAGTATATTCAGCAGGGATTTGTGTGGATCTTAGTGAATTATAGTTCCTGTAGCATATGCTTTCACTTTTGTCTAAACCAACAAACAGAATGTTTGTGTAACTGATGGTCAAAGTGCCCAAGGTCCTGAAGGACACTTTGTTCTGAACACTGAAGATTTATGAGCCTGTGAAGCAAAGAGGATGAGAGCAACGTTGTGAGCCAGTATTCTGTGGTAATGTCAATAGAAGAAAAAAAAAATCCATCCACTGTCTTCAAGTACAAATTAAAAACCACATCTAGAGACATCATTTTGAATTCAGCTTAGATTTAGCAAATATAAATAACAATGTGGCCCTCCAAACCTCAACAAGTTGACCTCACATTCTCCATGAATGCATTATATAAAAAAAAATATTCTTACAAGTGTGACACTATGACCTACCCAGCAAAGACTTAACGTGTTTAAATTGATGCAATTGAGCAGAAAGGGTCAGAGGATCATGTGTTAACGAATGTACACATGCTTGGTTCTCAGCGCTCTGCGAAGCATCCAGCCAACACTTCCCCTCTGACAGCACTCGGTCGCCCTGGACTCCTCTCCAAAGGCTCTCTCTGTAAACAAAGCCTGCTTTTGTTGAGGCCCAGTGCGTCAGAACCATCATCTCCAGAGGGCAAGAGGGATATGGAGGAGAGATGTAGGGGTGGGTGGAGAGAGTTAGACAGAAAGAGAGAGAGAGAGAGAGCGAGCGAGAGAGAGAAGGAAAGCGTTTAGGTGGGGGTGAAGGGCAGGGGAACTGAGACAGAGGTCTGGGTAATTGCAGCACAATGGAGATTGTGTTTGATCTCTGAGGTGTCCAGGCCTATTTAGTGGGGGTGAATGTGCCAGGCTGAGGAATGTTGTAGCTCTGAAAGGCTGAGTTTATCAGGAGTTCAGCAAGTGAGAACAAGGGGGGGGGGGGGGTAGCTTGAGAGAGATAGAGACAGAAGTGAGAGAGAGAGGGAAGGAGAGTTTAGCCAGGCTGCCTTTTCATTATTGGCTAATTATGTCTTTAAAGCCTCTGAGAACTTCACTGTACACACTGTTCACACATGTTGTATGCATTCTTTCATGCGTCTCTCTCTGTATTTGAACTGATGTGAGAAAGGCCAGTCTGGTCTGTGGTGCAGTGCAGCAACAGCAGCAGCCTCCTGATAGTAGGGCTAAACTGCTGGAGAGCAGAGAGTGCCCGCACAGAGCAGAAGGCTCTTTGAACTCTGTCTGTACTCTCTGCTGCAGAGCTTGAACTGGGTTAATCGCTATTAATATTTAACATGCTGCCAAAGTTCCAGCCCAGAAACTATATCAAAGCCAAGAGCTCCATCCAGCAGAGCCCTTTCACTACTCTTCTGTAGCAAGCTGGCTGGCATAAACACACTGAAGCTGCCGACATGAGACTTGATAAAGTTATTTAATTCTTTTTAAATAAAGGAGGGGATTCTTTGCAAAAAAAAATCAATTTTCCATTGAGCGTGATACAGTATTTTATTTTATTTTTTTAATGTTAGCTCTTTCTCCATATGGAGCATCAACTTAGAATCAAGATTGGGCTCATATAGTTTTTCCCCCTCTCACAATTTGAAATTGTTAATTTATGTGGCTGCAAATATATAATAAGAAGAACAATTTTAGCCACAGGCATGTGATATTAGTACAATATATTGATACATAAGGCACACCATTATTGACAAGGATGGAAAAATTAGCAACTAGAGAGGTTTACTTTGTAATCAAAAGTGGTAGGAGGATGGGGTCGGTTATGAAACAACTTCAGGTCACCAGGGGGCTGCTGTTCTGTTGCTGCTGCTCATCTCTCTGTCTGTCTGTACTGTCAGCTCGCAAACTGGATTATTTCATCAGAGTTCAAGCCTCTATTGCCTCTGCCACTGCAGTCTTTTTCACTCTCTGCCCTCCCCTTTACATCTATCTCGCTATCTCTCTCTGTCTGTCTCCCCATCTCTCTCTCTCCTCTTCTCTCTTTCTCTCTGCTCCCAGCGCCAGGACCTCAAACAGCATGGTTAAATACCCAGGCCAATGTGTCGCTCTTCAAAGAGACTCAGGTAGTAGATATGCTGGCAACAGGCCAGGATCAAAATGAACAGTTGTTGTAGAGCATTGTGGCTGCACTTCACGTGGACCTCAGTCGAACCATATTAAGGGGCCCCACCTGGGCCAAAACCTTCCCACAAGGCAGCTGAAATATGGGCCCTAAGTCTCACTTCTCCCCCTCTGAAAAACCCACTAATACCACGCAGGGACCCATTTTTATTTCACTTCATAAATCAGGGCAGCAGGACGAGGAAGTTCATTTGGCGTAGAAGAGCTTATGTTAGCTTTAGCCCCTGTCGTAAAGTTCCTTCTCTGGGTACATCTGCCTGCGTTATTCATCTACAGCAAAAACAACAGAAACCTGGAGCACATTTAAATGGTCAGAATTAGGTATGATTACTTAAGATTTAGAAAATGAGTGGCTGTTTGTTGCCACAAGTCCTGCCTGATAAAATATTAAAGCACAGCTGAAGGGAGAGCTTTGTAGAAGACAAAGGCTGGAAGCAATTTGTGTAGCTACCAAATTAAAGTTATTCAGCACCAAGGGTAATTTAATTACCATTCTTTAAATGTTTGAATGACTTTGACCTCTGGAGTACTCGGAGGTCATGCAGGTGTATTTACTTAAGCTAATTCAGAATCAGTAACATGAAACAAGGTCCCAAATCAAACAGGCCTCCTCCCAGAATATCTGGTTACCAAGTACCAGCTCTTTGTGTTTGGAAATTAAATTAATATCTATCCACCATGTCATTAGGCCTGTTTTCTTAAAACCTTGAAATCTCTCCTTGGCCTTACTTTATCCCCCAGAGCAAACCTCTCAGTGATGAGCTTGACAAGAAGAAGACAAAAAAGAGAAAGAGAAGAAATCTAGACAATGAAAGGCAGTGAGAAAGACATAAACAACAGATGAAAAAAGCTGACAGCGGTTCCCAGGATGCACCTCTCCCAGCATGGCTCATGAATGGAAACAGGTGTGTGTGATTGTGCGGTGGGTCTTGAAGATTCGCCTATGGCATGCTCCACGCTCAGGTGATTTGGGCCAATGGAGCACATCTGGTACTAGTCACAACAGGAGTGCACACGTCCACGTATTCTCAGACACCCCACCAGGCGGTAGGGGAGAGAGAGAGAGGTAAGGGCAAGGAAACATCTGCTCCTCTTTCTCAGTCACACACACACACACACTCATACACATACACACATTTGGGATTCTGTGCTTTGGGGGTTGCTTGACTCCTCCAGGTGCATCTGACTCAGATTGCTGGGGGGGTTGATTGACAGCCTTGAACCAGAATGTTCCCTGAGCCGGGTGAGTAACTCTCCCATCATGCCCACTCTCTCTTTATTCTCTTTTGTTTCTTCCAAGGGTTCTTCTCCTGACTTTGTCTCTGCTCCATAATCTTCCCTTATTTGTTGGTGTTCTGGTACAGACTCATTCCTGTGTTGGAAAAAAAAGGCATATCTTTTCTGGAGAACTAAATAAGGCAGGGCATTTTTTGTTTGCTGTGCACGTAAATTAAAATACCAACCCACTACATTTGTTGTGTCGAATGCTGGAACTTCATGAGTCATGCAGTAATGCAGAGCTAGAGATATGCCAATGGACTGAAAGGACACATGCGCCTACACACACACCATACACACAAGCACAGCCAGACAGCAAGTCTATATTTTGGCATAACTCCAAAACTGAAGTGGACTTGATACACTGCGGTAATGATAGGGTAAAACTGTGTAGGAGACACCGTATCGAATTCTGATGCTGAGATTTTTCAGCACTGACAGCTCAGCTTCCTCTTCCCTCCCTCTCCCTCTCCTTCCTCTTTCTAACCCACTCTCATTTCACTTCACCCGCTACTCTCACATGCCCAAGGCAAACAAATAATAAAATATGATTGGTCCTTCATACAGAAGGCGGGCCATCATCTGGAGTTGGTAAGTACGACAAGGCAAGGAAATTGATTTTATGTATCAGTCTGTGTGGGTATATGTTTGTGCTCCTTAGAGTGTGTGTTCGTGTGTGTGTGTTAACATAGGGTTTCGGATTCTTTCACTAAGTTTGAGCAGTGTGACAAATATGGGAAGTGATGGCATGTAGAACAGAGCGTTTCCTTCCTTCACTTGTAACAGTGGCTAGGGAAACAAATACAAAGAAAGAGCCATGTGTCATAGATGTAAATGTGTTTTGCTGGTGACTGTGTTTGCTTTCATGATCGCCCCAGTGTCTTCTAAAAAGCACAGAACATTACATTTGACACTTGGACAGCACAACAAGAGGGAAGTGTCTAAAAACCCCAATCACACTATTCAAACCACTTTATACAGATAAAACAAAAACTGAATTAAGTTTTAATCTTGTATTAAGACTGTAAACTGGTAATGTTTGCCACTGTGATTGTTTCTGTGTAGCTGATGTGTTAAGTCTTCAGTTTTCCAAGTCAGGTTAGTGGATGTTTCATTCAGAATTTCCTTAGTAGTGCCCAGAGCAGCAACATAAAGGTTACCAAACCCAAATCTAGGGCTGCAACTTACATTCATTTTCATTTTAGATTAATCTACTGTTGATTTTCTAGATTAATAAATTAAGTGTTGACATTTTCAAAGGTCTTGTTGTGTCCAACCAACAGTCTAATACCCAAAGATATTAGATAGAATAAACTATCAAAACATTCCAGAAGCTGAAAATAATGAATTTTGTCTTTGTGCATAAAACATTACTTAAAAGATTATACAATTATCAGAATTGTTTCTGACTTTATGTTGATTGACTAATAGGTTAAATTATTGTTAATTATCAAATTATTGTTGCATTTCTACTCAAATACCATTTAGTTAGTGATGGTTACCAATATATCCACAACCATTCAACATCAAAATGGTGCATGGGTATGTTTATGGGTGCATTTGAGGTCCTTGCATTTGATTGTGTGACAGCGAAGATTGTTGTGTGTTTGATCGTGTGAATACACGTGTGAGACAGAGAGACAACGAGATAGACGGAGGGAGGGAGATTATGAGAGTGTCCTCAGGTGCCCATCTGGCCTGTGCGCATTTGTGTGTGTGTGTGTGTTTGTGTATGTGATAATTTCATGCTGTAGTGTCACTGGGTGAAGTGAGGCAACAACGTATGACCCAGGGTTCTTAATCTGGTTAACTAGAGCTGAATGGGTCAGAGTAATGGCTGTACTCCTCACGTTGAAGCACAAAAACTAGACCAAGCTAAAAACCGCTGCACTGTTAGTGCTGCAAATGTACTGTTAACCCAACAAACATCTGCACCAATTTAAATGGTCACTGACAGACATGCATTAAACCACGATTTAAAACCTTTATCCCTCATTCTAGACTTAATCCTAATTCTTGTAAACTATAGCCAGAACCTTTCCTAAAAAGTTTCATGGCTATAATTCCTGTAATTCCCTTAATGGCTTGCTTCTTCTTGTTTTCTGTTTTCAGACATCTAGCTGTGTTTCTAGGTTAGGGTGATCTAATCGTGTGTGTGCGTGTGGTTGCTGTGTGTAGGGGTAGCCTTGTGACCAGAGTTACATTGTTCATCCACAGCTATGGACTCTGGCCCAGAAAAAAAGCCCACACAGTCAGAAAGCTATGATCCCACTTGGATCCAGACCAAATAATCTCACATACAAGTCAGCCTGATTTGTGCCGCAATACCATCCACATTTGTGAATTCAGACATCCTTCAGGGCTGCTCAGTTTGTTCAAAAGACGTGTAAAGGACTGCCATAGTGAACAAATAACAAAATGCAAATTTGATAAACATGTTTCTACAGTACCACAGCCTCTTTAAGTCACTGTTTTAAAATGCGCCTCTTTCATGATGCATGCTTCAGCTGCTTCTTTTTGTCCCTCAGTCATCCGAGGGGATTGCGTGCAGTCACAGATGATGCTGCTGTTGTGAGTTGTTGATTTCTCAGGGAAGCCATTAGTGTTGTTTGTCTACACAGAGCAGTGCTGGGTTACTGGACCCCTTCTTTCTAACAGTTGGCTCATATTGGCAGACAGTCAGGGCGTTTGACTATGAACAGGAAAATGACTTGCCCTCCACGGATTCCATACAAATTATAGAACACGTTTTTTTCTTTTTCACTTTTTTCAAAAGTTTGCAATTACATTTGTCTTTAGAGACTCACTGTGTTCATGTTTCTTTCCTCCATTCAGCCTCACATCCAATTGTTTACGCTTTTCTATCACTTGACCCTGTAAAGTTCTGTAGCTCTATAAATGAAAGCTCAAGAATGACAAGGTTAACAAGTATCCTGATTGTATATGTTGAGAATGTTAAAAAGAGCTGGACATTCCTGGCAAACTTGCTACAACAAACAAACAGAAGAATCCTGTTGAGATAAAAGGAGAGAAGGTGGAGGAGTGTGAGAAATTTTGGATTCTCTGGCCTGGCCCTGCTGTGCCAACTCCAGAGCAGTGAAAGCTTGGACTTGTGGAGTGGAAGCAGCAAGAAAGAGAGAGAGTGGTGCATAAATCCTTTTCCTCACAGCTGCTGGAAGAGGGTCTAATATAGGTGCCATCCAAACACAACACTTTCCATAATCCCCATACACTTGAGCAGATCTCAAAGGGAGCGAACAGTTTACACACCATACACTGTTCTTAACCAGAGGCCTTTCTGTGCCCTTGGCAGAGGCATATACTGTATTTGACAATACATTTTCTGTCTATACTTAATTTGTTTGTTTGTTTGTTTGTATGTTTTATGATGGTGATGTGTTTTGGTTGTATTTGGATCACCACACACACTTTCCTGGCTAAAGCAGATCTTTGTGTCTGTGGTCAACAGCATTAACTCTCTCCCTCCCACATTTTTGCATCATACTCAATAACACACAAAAGACATTGTATTGCTGCCACTGAAAACACTGTTGCTTAAAAAATTCCATCACCATTCTTTCATCCAAAGAGGAGGAGACATATTAAGGTGTGTTTTCATTAGTTTCCAGTAACCATCATTGCCGGTCAGGCTCCACAGTCTCATAAGCAGTCAGCATGGCTACTGATGAAGCATTCTGCATGTCTGCTGTCTGGATGTTTTGTCACACCTAAATTAGACTGCACTAATACTACAGATTGGTGTGTGGTACTTAATCATCTTCAATCAAAGCTTTGTGTGCTTGCATTGCATATGTGTGTGCGTCTAGAGATTTGTGTCTCTGTGTGTCGATGTATGTGTAATTGTCAGCGCCGTCTCGTGTTTGTTCACATCTATTAATTTACGTTCTCGTTCTTGTTCTTCGTCTCTGTCTCTGAATTCCTGTGTGCGTGCGTGCGTGTTTGTGTCCATTCTTGTTCAGAATATGTTGGACAAACCCTGACCTCAGAGGCAAGGAAACTGATAGTGTCCCTTTCTACCCAGCTAAGGTCTGCCTCACCCAGAACTAATCCCCCTTGCTTACTATAAAAAAAAAAAAACTACACACACACACAGTTAAAATATGCACACAAATCCACTCAGCAAACAGCACACATGCATGCCTACACACAGATTTGCCTACACACAGATTTGCCCACCATCCCTCCTACTGTAATTACCAGTAAAGCAAGGTTATTGGACTCCTCTGACATGTTTACTGACTGTTGTCACTGTACAACATGGTTTTGGCCAGAAGGACCTCGCTGTGAACTTTTGAACCCCTCCCATAAAAACAGCAATACTGCTCTGCTATAATGCTGTTCAATGTTACCTTTAAGCCCTCTGTAAGTGGGATTTAGAAAATAATGCCCTTATGCAGGCTGTTTACACAAGATCCCTGCCATACCAGCCACAGTCTTGCCGCCTCAGCCCCCCTCCTGCCTCAAATCACATTTAATAGGGCTAGTTTGATCCCACGCCAGCATAAGCATACACTTGCTATGACCTTGGTTGAATTTAATGGGGGTTAAAGAAGTTTTCACATTGGCAGTGTGCACATTAATAGTTTGTCTGGCGGATTTGGTAAATTGGAAGAGACGGAAGTGGAGTCAAAGTGTCCGATTAATTGGGTCTACAACCCCCCCACCACCACAACCTCCCCCTCCATTGCTTGCACAACCCTGCTCCTACCCATAGCATCCTGTCCAGGTTCACCTTGGGGTACTCTGTGACTTTCTGTTTAGGTCAGGACTTTTGAGTGCTTTATGTGTATGTATGTTTGTGTGTGTGTGTGTGTGCGTGTGTGTGTGTGTGTGTGTGTGTTTGTTTGTGTACATGCATGTGAGTATGTGCGCTGTATTGCCACCATGTATGTGTGGGAAAAAATATGCCAAGACTAAGGGGGGGAAAAAAGCATGAAGTGGGAGGTGGACGAGAGGTGAATGAACATTGGTGGAATGAGGGGGCGTAAAGAAAGTGTGAAGTAACTAAAAGTGCACTGAATCAATAAGTCTGTAAAGTTAGAGCAAACTGCAAAAACTTTGAATCTGTAAAAATGTGGGAAAGAGTAGGATGGTTGTTAAACTACTCTTAGTATGTGGAGGTAAAAAAATAATAATTTGATATTTTTCACAGTCTTGATTTATATTTCGTATTTTCATGCATGTCTTTTTTTCCCCCCTGTCATTTATTTATGAATTTATTGTTTTGTTCCACATTTTAGTGGATTTTGTTGGATTAGCATCGCTCATAGTCTATTAAACATTTTCCAGATTTGGCAACGCCAGCCTCTATAATGTTATTTTTCACAAGTGTCTGTACAGCCACCAGACTGTAGTATATGTGATAATAGCATGGGATGTAGCATCATAGTGTGAGCCAAACAAGTCTAGTAATCCACTGTAATTGGTTGGATTTTTGCAGTGAGTCAACCTCTCTGTCTGCCTGCCTCTGTGCCTTTGATAATCCAATATACATTTCTTTAATCTTTACCCTCTGCGTTGAGCAAATTAATTAAATATTGACAAGGAATCCAGCGAAACCACAGAAAAACAGAATGTCACAGCTAAACTGATTACTTCCATGACAGAGGTAAGAGAGAGACACAGGGAGATGTATGATCCATCTCATGCACTATAAATGATTAAAGACCATAGACAATGGCTGAATCCTGCAACCAACTGAACAAGTGTGCAGACTGGATGCTGTCTTAGCCAAGACTCTCTTTCATACACCATCAGTCTATGGCCACTTGTCAATCTTTTCCCCACTAACCCAACATGAAAATGATAAGAGTGTCTTTCTGAGTGTTTAGCTCCCAGAGAGAATCCCATTTCCCTTCTTTAAAGCCAAAGCACCATCTGTCACACTGGTGCTGATAATGAAACACTAAGAAAAACACTCATAGGATCACACACACACACACACACAGGAAAATCTAACATGTTGTAGCATATGATTTGAGCAGAGTCCATGGAAACTGATGATGTTTCATCCCCCATGGTAACCTTACTTTGACCCTTGTCCTTTTCTCCACAAGGGTAATTGGCCAATCTGGTAGACATGCACATATAGTACATTGTGGAAAAGAGCCAAAAGTATTCTGGATCATTTGTGTGTGTGTGTGTGTGGTGGCAATGTGTGCGTGTTCACTTACAATATTTATATTTCTACCACCCTGTTTAGTGTTTGTGTGTGTGCTCGAGCATGCGCATGTTTGTGTCTGTGTACAGGCATGCCTGGGATTGTGTTTATGTCTGACTATTTGGGAGAATCAACAGACACAGTGATGATGGAGTTGATTTTATTAGGGATGAGATTAGGGTCATGTTGCAATACGCTTGCTGTGGTCTTATTATTCTGATCTGTCCGTTGGAGTTTCCTACTGCAGAGAGACAGCTGGCCCAGTAACATGATCCAGACCACCAGCTACCCTCTTGCTACTTCACAGCCAAGTCAAAGCCCAGGCCAAGGACAATAGCTGATTCAGATTTACTCAAGAAACATGCGCAGAAATTCATCTCTCCTTACCTACAGTAAGTGTATGCAGTAATAACAAAAAAATTAAACTGCCTAAACCACATAGGGTAGTCTGCAGATCCTCATTCAATGGAGAGCAAAAGAAGCAAGTTTTTTTTTTTTTTTACTTTCCAAAAATGATGAAGAAAGAAAGGAATGGATAGCTGAGAATGAGTGTGGAGGTGTTAGGAAAAGCCCTCTGGCTGGGAGAGGTAGGAGAGCTGTGAGTGGTGTGGAGGGAGGAGGCTGATTCTCACTACCATCATGTGGCTGAACCAAATCCCTTCTCTCCTCTCCTCTCCTCTCCTGCTCTGTGTGAGGAGCGAGTTTGGCCCGGGGCACATGTTCAGATATGGGTGCTGGTGATTGGTTTGCTGCCAACGGTGGCAAAGGTCAAGCTGCTCTGTGCTCTTTGTTGTTGTTTCCTCAGAGTCACTGTTGTATTCTGTTCTCCACTGCAATCCCATGTTTCATTATTACAGTTGGAGGTGGGATGGAGGGTGGTGTGAGATGCATCTCGTAGATGGTTGTTTATTCCCATTTTTAAGCCTGTTTTTGGTCGTTTTATTATATTTACTTTCTCTACCTTCTTCACCGTGTGAGGTTGTTTGAATTGTATCTTAATAGCTGCATTCAGGAATAACATCATTTTACAGAGCCTTACAGCAGGTGTGCTCAGATAAAGGCGTTATCAGTTTGCTGCCAAAAAGAGCAAAACATGGCTTTGCTGATTAAAAATTAGGGGAACTAATTAGTCTTAAGGAAAGTCCCAAGTGAAACAATGAGCAGTAAAAAGATATTATTAGGCGTATGTCATCAATTATTAACTTTATGGAGAAAGAAGACAAAGGAAAAATTTCCCAGAGTTGCTTTCTGCAGAAAGAGAATAAATGTTCACCCCAGTGAATCACAAGCGCAAAGTGTTCGGTGGTTTGACCTAATTCAGTCCTTGGTGTCATGTGACTATAAAATATTTATGTTGTGATTCCAAGTAAGGTAGCTTGTTTTCATCAAGAATAATTGTGTAAATGATAATATCTCATTTAATCTCAGAACGACAAAAGGGGCTTTTTGGTGTGTTTGGGCCTTTCTTCAGTGCACCCCCACCCACCCCCACCCCCTCTCAGTGCGATTACGTTAGGTGTCATAACCTAAGTGGAAACTAAGAAATAGATTATATAACTTAACATAATGCATAGATGTCTACAAAACTAAATTTCAAATCAGCACTTATGGGACCACCATAAGCACTAATACAATTTCTGTGGTCTGTCGTGATCAGTGGAAGAATATTTTGAGCAGAAGTGGTAATGCAGCTTGTGTAATGCGTAAGATTCAGTGGTAATAAGTAAGTGTTGCCTAATTCAGCTAGAAAAAGGGCACCAGCTGAGGAAGGGACAGCTTCTGTTTTTACAGGGGGTTATATACTGTAAGTATAACAAGTATGTTATATGTTGGATATGTATATTTCCTTTTATTTTTTTCAAATTTCTGAACTTGAAAAACCTGACTCATCGTTTTATAGAACTTTACATTTAGATATTATATTTGACTAGGTGTACTCCACCTCTTGCCCACTTTGTGGCTGACTAAACTCCAGCCCCCCATGACCCTGGACAGGATGTTAAATAAAATAAATGTAGTTTTTTGTCTCCCTCCAACTTTGCCCAAGTTGTTTTACAGTCTCTGGCACTGTTTGTGTAACTGTTTTGCAGTCCATAGTATGTATGTCCTCAGGCATGTTATTTTAACCCCTGAGGTGTGTGTGTTTCATCCCCTACCCTTTTTCTCCTGAGAGGTGAACCAAGCACTCTTAAGACTGATGTGTGTCAACCGCATAGACAGAGAGACTCTAGCCTGCAGGACTTTTCATTTTCCATCATGTTTTCCTCAACACAGTTGTGTGTGTGTGTGTGTGTGTGAGTGTGGGTGTGGGTGTGTGTCTGTCTTAATGTATGGTTTAGCTATAAGATGGTGGCTAAAATAAGAGAGCTTATGAGGTGCCCAGGATAACCATGGCAACCATTATTCTTTAGGATAACAGTTATTCCTTTATAATTACTGGTTATGAATGCTCTGGAAAAGCAGATCATTAGACTAATTTCAATTCAGGTATTTGACTTGGAGTTTAAATGTGCATGAAATATAATTTCAGCAGGGAATGAAGTGGTGGTATTAAGACCGTCCTGAGCCACATTTCTTTGAGGAAATTTCTTCGCTCTTTGGCTTTTCTTCATCGTCAAGATATTTTGTCTGCTCAGCTGAAATTAAGTTTTCCTAAAATCCTTGTTTTCCCCCTCTCCCCTGCCATTCCTCCACCCTGCTATACTTTTCCCTGTACCTCCTCTCCTCCCCTCTTTCCATCCCATTCTATTATCGACTTCCCATCCTCCTCGTTTTCCATATTGGCCTTTTTGGGTCTCACAAGCCAGTCGCTTTTCTTCATAGAGCCTGGAAAGGCGCTTGAGCAGTGAATAATTCTGAACATGATAAATCCCACCTTAAATCCAGCCATGAGACTCCAACAGGGTTCCACATGTAATTCTAAGCCCTATTATAGGGCCACTAATGCCGGTTGAGGATGGCGAATCACGGCACAGCCTGCAGCCATGTAAGAATTAGAAATAAATATGCATCGGTACCAGATAAATATAGCAAGCGGCAAATCTGCCGTGAGACTGTGTGTGTGTGTGTGTGTGTGTGAGTGAGAGAGAGAAGCCACAATTTGCAGGCAATGAGAAGAATTCGCAACAGCTCTCTGGGTAATTGATGGATTAAATTCAGTGGCTAAGGGGTTGCAGTTAATGTGCGCCATAATTTAGAAAAAAGAAGGCTCAATAACATTTTTTGGTTCGTATTTAAGGAAATGTGTTTCGCTGTCATGTCTGAACACCTCATTTCAGGGTTTGTATTAGGTGTCTCAAGGGTGGCAGTTGAGGTCTCCATCAATGGTGTTTATCTCTCTGTTTATTGACTGTGGAATTACTTCAGTACTAAATGAGGGGTGTAAGCTAGCCTGGGTAGAGCTCCGGCTCTGGATTTTTTGCGCATATGACCCCTTTGAAGTCATAAGTATAAGTGTAATATTATTTTACTGAGCCCCAACCAGACAAATTCTTTATGCCTGTTTCCTAGAGCTGCACTAGCTGCTTATAGCTGTGGTCCAAGAGCTGATCTCCTCCCACTCTCAAGGCAAATAGCAGAGTTACTCAAATTCACTACATTCCCCGTACAAAGTCTCCCCATAAAGCAGGTAGCCATCCAATCGGAATGCGGGATTAGAGAAGTAGATTCATGACTGAACCCAGTGCTCATTCAGTCTACCACCATAATTTACATGGCTTACATGCCATTGTCTCCTTGTTACACACATCTGATAATAACGTCTTCAAAAATCTTTGCACATTTTGCATCTTCCAGGAGTAGAAAAATGTAAATCAGTTGTGTTATCAAAATGTAGAAGTCTATTAGAATATTTCTAGACATAGTCTGTGTTTCAGTCGCAGTAGGGCTGAGCAAGGCAAAATATCAGCATGCCTTATAATATGAGGTAGGAGCAGGGTTAGGCAGAATGGTAATACTTGCAATCGTCAGAGATTATAATGTAACTGTTTACTCTTACTTTCTTATGTTACATTACACTAAAAAATGTACACTCATTAGAAATAATTAAAAAAAAATTGATTTTATAATACTCTTTGTGAGTGCTGCCCAGGTGTTTTGGGGAAAGTCATCTGCAACTATGCACACTGAGTTTGTTAGTTGACATGACAGGTATCTATTTTTTGGTATCTTGGTCTTTTTGGTAATATTTTTTTCATTGTGTGTTGATACACTGCTGTTACATCTACAAGACTAATAATCAATAGATGCTATGGTATGCAAAAGTTGATGGTGTTTTGCATTCTGAATGTGTTGATGCCTTTATTTTAAGGAGCCACACCAGGACTCATAGCCCTTGTTGGCCAATTGCTATAAAAATGTACTCGTTTCTGTCTTATCCCAGTGTATTCAAAATGTTTCCTATAAATCCAGTCAGAACTTTTTGAGACAACCTACTTGCAGAAGAATACAGATGGAAAAGGATGAAAATATAACCCTGTTAGTGGAGATCACAAATATCTATAATCAGGTGTAAGACACACACGACATCAGAGGAGTTATCAGATCTCAGACGTTTCATGATATGTCTATTTGCAGCCATTCTCCCTTTTATAAACTTGTGCCTTTCTGTGCAGTGGTACAGGGTTTACTTTTTAGTTCTCAACTTCTAACCCTCAATAAAACACTGACTGTAAGTGCTCAATACATCAAATCAAGGTCACAGTGGGATAATGTAAAAATGGTAAATTAGAAAAATAATAAGATAAGACAAGAGAAAGATACAAAGAGCAAAACATAAAATGAAATGAGAGAGAGAGAGAGAGACAAAGGGGCTTTATTGACAGCCATCCTGTCACTTTCATATCAGTGATCATACCATTCCACTGTAACACCCTGTAGACTTGTCACTTGTTGCAGTTAACCTCCGGGTGCTTATTACACCCTGCTGGGTGCCATCCCCACCATGGCAGTTACATTTTAATTAAGTATTTTGTTGCATTAGAGACCTCAGTTTAAACTTCAAACGTCTTATTAGATCATTCCCCCCTCTGCGTTTCGACATGAAGAGTGAACACTGCAGTGTTTTTCTCTTAAATCTGAAGGCATATGCTGGTTTTTGTTCTCATACGGTGAAGTATGTGGCACTATGACATGGTATTTGAAAATCCTTTGGCTTTTTTTTTTTTTTTTACTTATTAATTGCTTGTGTCTTTCTAACTGAGCAGTGTGGAGATGACACGGCATGCTGGGATGTTCTCTTTAGATGGTGATAGTGGTTGTGGTGGGGGGTGGAGGGGTTCCTCTTCACTCCTTCTCTTTCTCCCTCTCTCTCTTCCTTCATACTCCTCCCTCAGCTCATCAGTTCATCAGGCTTCTCCGTGGAACACTTAGCCCTGAGGAGAAGCCGTGGGTGGGGGTCTGTAACTTTTGATGAATGAATACATCTCTGACTCACTCCTCTTTTATCTGACTGTTTAATCTTGACTCTCTCTCTCCCTCTGTTTCTCTCTCCATCTCTCATTTGCTCCCTCTCTGAACCTCTTTCTCTCTCTTTCTGGCCTCTGCTCCTCGCTCAAGACAGTGGTTGCTGATTTAATTGGATTGTGCTGAACTCTGGCTCTCTGTTGCATCTCTTATGATCATCTCAGAGACTCTTTGACTCAGACTTCCTGTGAAGTTTGGCTTTGTAACATTGTATGAGCTTTGCTATCTGTTAGAACTGCGTCTCTACTCCAGGTTTTTCCAGGTATACTGTGTAGAAGAGTTTATAAATTATCTATAAAGTTTGCTGTTACTCTAATCAAAAGTGTGTTAGAGTATAGGCAGTACGGAACATAAAATCAGGACAGCTGATATGAATGTGTTTACAACATGACTAGAATTTACCTCAGGTTCAGGGTCTACTGAGCCAACTGAGAGACTTAGTCATCCAGAGACAAACAGGCTGCCTCTTGGATCCTCTACACACACAGGGCTCGCATCCCTGGGCTTGCCCCGATGCCTCCCTCCGTGCCCTCTCGCTTCTCCTCACCCCTCTCCTCTACTCTCCTTTCCCCAACCTCCCTGAGCTCGATTGAGGGAGATGATTAAGACATCAAAAGCTGTGCCTCACTGTAGATCAAAACTCAGGGCTGACGGGCGAGAGAGCATGATCCCACATAGACTTCCGCTGCATCCCCACAGCCGGAGATTTGCCATTCCCAGCAGCTCTCCTGCTCCACTCCATTAGTATCTCCATGCCAATCGGAGGCTCCCCGGGGTTCGACATGTAGCCAAGGATGAGTCAGGGCTGTGCAATCAACCCCGTCCATGGAGAGGCAGGTGCTTTAGTGGTGAGACACAGTGGTGTGTGTGTATGTGTGTGTGGGCATCTGTATGTGTGTGTTTGTGTGTGCATGTGTTTATCATAGCTCAAGGCCCTTATTCACCCCCACTGTTTTATCATCCCCAGCACTGAACAGCAGCAGCCCATCACACTGCCTCTATCTCCTTTTCTCTCCTTTCTCTTTCTCTTTCACTCTCACTCTCTCCCTCGAGGGGCTTTAGTTCATGTGATTCCACGCTCCAGCTTTAGCTCAACTTTGCCACTTGGCAGTCTTGGAAGATTTTTTCTGCTTGTCTCTCGTTTTACTCCTGCTGTTAAAGTGGTGATAAAGAGAACAGAAAATACATACAGGATCACGAGGAGAGACTTTTCCCTGCTTGTAAAATGAAGTGCTTCATGTTCCATCTGAGTAACGTCAGTGGAAAAGGGAGAGAGCCAGTCAGAGTCTGTGAGGACGAATTGTGGAAAAAAAAAAAAAATTATAAATGTGGTTCCCATCCAGGCATGGAAATAATAGGAGGAAATAATTGGAGTCTTTCTAGCTGAGGGGGGTTAATAATAATAATCTAAATACAAAAAAGGAGGTTTATGAAATGATTTGGATTTGTTTTTAGCAACATAGAGATAAAACTGAGCTGAGAACACACTGCGCAAATAGTGTTATTATTCCCCTGTAACCTGGCTGTTCTAGGAACATTTTTTCCATGTTCACTGTAATTTGGTGCTGATGTCATGGTTAGTACAGGCAGCAGCACAATCATTAATGTTGCTGGAAACACAGCCTATGAATAGTCTTTATATCCCTGAGAGACACAGAAGAATGCGCACCACACAAACCCACCCAGTCAAACACAGACTACGCTGTTCGGACACAAGCAAGGCAAGACATTAATTCACAACAGACAATGTTAGAATCGTCCTTAATTAATCTCCACTTATCAGCTCATCGGGGCCTGTGCCACTCTTCACATCGGCGGTGGAGCTGCAGTCATCTGAGCAGCCACTCGGTCATTCAGTTTTAGCCAGTCAACCAGTGAGTCAAGCCCTGGGGCTAAGCTCATTAAGGCAGGAGAGTCCCCTACTATCCGTCCCTCCCGCTATGCACCTAAGGGCCAGCCCCCTCCCTGTCAACTCCCTGCCTTTAATTGAGTTCTCACTTCTCTTTATTTTACTGTCAGCATTATACCCCTCTCATTGTTATCCCCCTCTCCATCCCCTTTCTTGAGCCCATCTCCTCCCTTTCCTTTACTGCTGCTACCACCAACACTTTTTTTTTTTTTTTTTTTTTTTGGTATTTCAGAGAGTAAGCACTTTCTCCATATTAAGATGTGAAATTCATTTTGACACTGGGCTGGAAATAGAGTGGAACCGGCAATATGCCCCTATCTGTTCCTCTCTCTCTCTCTTCCTCTCCTCCACACTCCTTACTATGTTTTTTTCCCGCCTTCAATCCATGGATCCACTCTTCCTCCTCACTTTCTTAAATCACCTACAGAGTATCCTGCAAGCTAAGGGCCTGCTTGCCCCAAATTATATTTTCATAAGGATGGCATCGAGACAGAAAATAATCCTTTGCACCTCTTTCTCAGGATTTGGATCTATTAAGAGGGAAAGAAAAATAAAATAAGGATAGATTGGGACAGAATGATGCCCAAAGAGAAAAAAGTATGCAGTAATAATAAGAGAGGGCTAAAAGTGACAGGCTATGATATACAGACAGAATCAGTAATGTCAATGGTGTGCAGCTCAGCTATGCAGATCAAGTCTTGTATGATAATGTAACCTAATGTACTAATAGATGGATGAGATACAGTTGATATATGGATTGCATGAAAACCATTGTATGAACAGCCTTATCCCTGAGCCAGCAAGTGTCCACAACTGCTGCACTTAAAGCGTAATAGAGGTAGCAGAGAAATGAAGATGTGATTAGACTGACTGTTACATCTGGCCACTAGCCCAGAGCTAATTCTCATAGTTGAATAACAGTGCGACCGCATGGCTGGATTGCTTCGACTGCCACACTCTCCCTGAGATGATATGATGCAACCGGATAAAGAGCAGGGCGAGGCTGTGTGAATACGCATAAATGCACTTTAGCCAAGCAGTGGCTTTTCTTGCTTGATTTTTCATCATGGCTAAATGTTTGTTCCCCCCCACAGGGACATTAGCGTTAAGGGATCATGACTAAAGTCATGTTACAGAGGTGGAGTTGAGCCTTCCGGCGTGTCGCAGCCTTAAAATCACCTCTTCACCCTCGAACAGATATACATTGAATGCATATACAGTGGTGCATACAGACGCAAGGACACACACATGCTTGAATAGGCACAGAGCATTGTACATACAGTCCCTACCCAGCATACACATATTTTATTATATGATTCATAGAGTTGGTTGTGTTCCATTGTAAAGTATTGTAAAACAGTTATGAATGAGCAGTTTTGTGCTCATGAGTATGCGCATGCATCCATGTATTGTGCAGGCTAAAGGTGCACAGACATGTTTTTGTTTGTGGGTGTGATTTGTAGTGTCTTGTTTGTTTCTGCTGTTTGTGCCTTTTCTCTTGCTGACTGAGATGTCAGTAATAATGTGTATGAGCAGCAGTGTGTGCAACCCTGAAACTGCCCATGACCATGTTTATTTCAACTCTGTGACTTATAGCAACTGTCATTAAGGCTCCTGACACACTCAC
>BRZM01002156.1:0-15383 GCA_033238685.1 Lates japonicus
CTGAACCTAATTCCTGACTCCTGTGGTATGTGTTGCTCTTGAGGGCACCCACAAATGGAATTGATAATCTGGGATCTTAATTAAATCAGCAGCTGAAAAAAGGTAGGGAAATTCAATCACATACTAACTCTGAAAGCAGTCTATATGCTTCTTTTCTCCTGCCTATAAATGAATTAGAGATATAAATAATAGTGTGTATGTAGATATATGATGCTTGCAGGAAAGCGCCTCACTGAGAGTGTTTGAGAAGAGGTGGCTGCTAATTCCACATGTAGAACACTGTAGTTCATGCTCTTCTTTGGGGTTCAACAGTGATAGGGGACTGTGGTGTAACGTGGAAAATGGAAATGACTTAGGCAAGTAAGCAAAAAAAATGTACAATAAAGTAGCTGGGTTTTCCATTTGTGGCAGCTGTTGTGCCAGAGGTGGGAAAATCTGCAGCATGTTTTTGAAATCACTGTGGGCTACAATCTGAAATTCTCTTGTTTCTTTTCAGAACTCTTTGGTTTTTATTCTCTGACATCTCTATTGTCACTGAGCTTTTATTCTACCTGTAGTGCCCATTTCTCTCTCCTCTTCCATGTTTACAAAAGCGAAAATACAGGAGGTTGCAAAGTGAGATGTTTGAAGCAAGAAAATGTCATTTCTGGGTATTGATCAGCGCCACCGTGAAACCTCCCACAGAGGTATCATTTGTGCTATAAAGCGGTGAAAATCTCACTTTGTGCACCTTTGAATAAAAGCAACCAAAAAAGTAAAATTGGCTGACACTTGAGACATCATAAGCAGCGTGTAGAGAATTTAGGGGTGTATTTGCAGCTGTTAAACTCACTTGAGACTAAAGAGGTTTCTTAATCTGGATAATTACTGAAGTAGACAGAGTGATTGGGCAGTCAGGAGGGGGCTCTTTAATTAGGAAAAAAGGCCCACCATGTCTTCAGAGGTGATTGGCCCCTTGACATTCATGTAGCTACACTGATGACACTGAGGATAGATCAGCTAAAGATGTGTTATCGCACTTAAGTCTGGGTTTTTAATTAATCAGAGCTCAAAATTATTTCTTTTCTCAGGCATCAGCTGTTTTTGCCTCAAATTATTTCACTCCGGCTCCGCAAGCTGCATGCAGGTCTTAATCCATCTCAGGGTTTTCGAGGTAAACATTTGCTCCTGAGTCAAATTAGACTCTGATTACTCTGCTGGACTCCTCAAAAGAGAGGCAATTAAACTAAATTTAATGTTTCTAAAGCCAGTGTCAGTTTTAATGCCGGGATCAACACATTAAACAAACATCGTCTACACTTGGACTGTAGGTACTGATTGGTTTTATAACACAACACTATAAAAACTGCAGTGCTCCCTCTTGCCTGATCAGGAACTGGGCTGTGTTTGATCACTCCACTCTTTTCCCGGGCTCCAGTTTTACTTCCCTGGCGCATTCAAAGCCGTTTGATTCCTGTAAAGTACAACACAACCCACCCCCCACCCCTTGTTTTTTTTTTTTTTTTACCCCCATGTTTTCAGGTCTGCCCACTTCTATTTGATGCACAAGCCTTTTGAAATATTCAGTGCTAACCCTTCCATCTTATTACCTGCGTATCCAACTGGATGTACAGTGGCAGAGGGCTCCCTGCTACACAGCTACAGCATGAGTGTGTATGAGAGCAAAAAAAGCTCAGAACCCTCCTTTTATTTGATTAATCCTCTTCTTAACACAGCCCTCTATGTCCGCTCTTCGGAGCAGCATTGGGCTGGTTTAGCCTGCTCAAGTCTAAGCCCCTCTCACCCCGGGTGGATTTGCCTTATTGAGAAGGCTGGTGGACACGGCAGAGATTTGAACTGGTGACTGTTGGAAGAAGATGAGGCAGAGTAGAGGAGAGGAGAGGAGCAGATGAAAGGGGAGGTGGATGGAGTGAGGGCAGATAGGGTAAAGGATGACAAGGTAAGGATGTAAAGAGAGGCAAAGAAAATTGGATAGACAGGAGGCGACGGAGAATGTGGGAGGGATGTGCAAGGCGGTGGGGAAAAGAGACAGCTAATGATGGCAAGAGAGGAGGAAGGGAGGAGGAGGAGAGGCTGAGGCACAACAGAACAAGGAGGGAGGCTTGAGGGAATGAGGTGTTAATGATCGGTGTTGGAGGAGGAGGGGGAGAGAGGAGAGGTAAGGATGTGAAAGAAGGGAAAGAGCTACACAATTAAGAAACAAGGAATTAAAATGTCAGAGAAGTCGTCTGGGAGAACGAGAGAGACGGAGTGAAGGAGTGTTAAGAGGTTTATGGATGGCCTCGCTCAGCTGAAGCGTGAACACACACTCGCAAACACAAACACATGCAGGGGTTGGAGCAGTGAGGCTGAGTGACAAAAAGGAAAACAAACATACTTGTGTGTGTGTGTACATACGTGACTGTGAGAAGAGGGCTGCTGATAGAATCAGGACTGAAACTAAAGATTACTATCATTACAGATTGATCTGTTAAACAATTTTATGATAAAATGTTTATTTGTTTAGTCCTCAAAATGTCAGGAAATAATTAAAAATGCCCAAAACAATTTCCCGAGAGCTCAAGATGACACTGAAAGCTCAAAGCTGTTCAATTCACAGGGATTAAAACAGAAAAACTCTTTCACTTTTGAGAAAATGGAACCAGTGAATGTGTTTTTTTCCCTTAAAAATGACTTATATGGCAGTTCTAGGGAGTCCTGGTGGGGTTAAATTGATGGCCACGAACTGCAACGTCCCTGGTTCGAGTCCAATCAGGGACCTTTGTTGCAGCTCATTCCCCATCTCTTTCTCATCTTCTTGTCATCTATCTACTGTGAACTTGTTAATAAAGCCTCAAAAAGCCCTGATACTGGAAAACATCTATAACCTATTGTTACAGGTCTGACTATCATTTCTACCAGTTACAATAGCAGTATACTCACAAACAACAAACAAACAAACAAATTTCACAGATCTAGGAACACTTGGCTACAGGGAGGACCAGCGGGAAACAAGCAGTCGTGAACACATTGTAACTGAAAATGAGCACACCTGAAATATTGCTAATAATCCCTCACTGCACAGGAAAGCTGTGCACACACAACTACAGCAAAAGCAGAGGAACAAAGTTGAAGCAGGAAGCCAGTCTGTAAACTAAGATCAATGTTTGGATCTGTAGTGGTTTGACCACTTTTCTTTGTTTTCTCTTCCAAATAAGTTTGGCTTGTTTCTTGCCTTGGCCCACTTTTTTTTTTGCCATACAGCTTCTTTTCTAGATCATGATGAGCGCCAGTAGCAATTATGAACAAACTACAAAAGTAAGACCCAAGTTATAATAATCAGTAATCATTGTAGAAGATTCTTTTGTAGAATTATCTCTCTGTAAATCAAATATGATATTGGATGCTTGTGCAAAACTGTGGATTACATTCAGTGACAACATTTGTTCACACACAGAAAGCAAACATTAATAGCAGGTCTTTGATAAGAAACAAATTGGCATAAAGGTCAGATGTCCTCCCACCACCCTGACCTCCACATTCAATCTTTCTGCCTCTCTACATAAAACAAACACTAATTTCAGCACCAGATGTAAATCAAGACCTGTGGAAACATCTGAATCCTCAGACACTGGTTTCAACACAAATCAGAGCAGATTTCTGCTGGGGGATTGTGTGATGTGGAGCATCAGTTACTGTAAGAGCACGGAGGCGCAGCCTCACGAGGGCCGCCCACTGCTTAACAACACTCTGATTGAACAAGCCCTACCAGTGTATTTGTCACCTCCCTTTCCTCCTTTTCGCTTTGGTGACCCACTGATTCTTTTCATCACGCCGCACTCCCTCCCACCTCTCTGTCTCTCTCAATCTTCCGTCCTTTGCCTCCATGTCTGCAACGCTGCCTGCCACTGCATTTTGTCATGCAGTTCTCATGGGACGCCCCTTGTTACTCTTTCTACTCTCTGGCCCCTTCCCTCCCCACCTCTCTTTTTCCATTAATAATTTGTTATGCCGCTCCTGCTCTGCAGGGCAGCTCTCATTGGTCTCCATCCCTCTGTCCTCCAGTTCAGATTTGTTATGCCACTAACATTCCCTCATACATGTCTCATTGGTCACTGTCCGGTGAGCTTTCTATTACCCTCTCTCTCTCTCTCCATCCTCACCCTTTACCCCCCTTCCCCATGTTGTTTGATCTCATACTTCTGCTCGCAGAGATTTGTTTCTCCCTACAGCATCCTACTGAGGTGTTTTTCATCTGCGACGCCTTTATCAGCAAAGAACAGAAAGGGTGCGCGGCATCTGGGAAACTGCGTGTGAGGCCAGCAGATTCAGTTTTGTCCGTATTTCCGTTCAGGGGAAATTATTAAGTCAGTGTTGCACACACACTCGAGGTATTGCCATTTCAATCTGTCATTAGTATCACCTGAATGCACTAGAAGGCATTCAGAGGGCTGAATGGGAATAGGGGTCCATTATTGGAAAACAGAGAGCACATATCTGTTGTGAAATACTGCACTCCTGTTTCCTGTTAGATGTGGGTGTGTGAGTGTTTGTGTGTACATGTGAGGGAGTAAAGAGCATGAGGACAAATTTCTGGAAATACCACATCATGTCAAGTCACTTAATCACAATGACACAGGCAGCTACACAGGCAAATCAGTACCCGCTGAATGTTAATTAGCGGGAGGTGTCACCTTTAAAAGATGTGCAACAATCATCTCTTTAATATGGGAGTTTTAAAAGAGTTCTGAAGGGACCAATTAGTTTTGCACAAACTGTAAAATCACTCTGTGTTTTCATATCATGTGCCCGCAGATATTTAACAGGATAGATGATAACTGCCTCAGAAAGGAAATGACACACCAATCTCTCTGACGTGCTCTAAATTGGACTGCCCTCAACGGGAAAATGACAGCACCAGTTGTTTGCTCACGCTCTTCAAATGACTTAAGTTCAGGCTTTACTCACAAACGATCTCTTGCAGTTGCGAGACAGAAATGACTTCAGTAGCAAAGGCAGAAAGAGTGTTACAAAAAAAAAAAAAAACACCTTTCAGTCACAGTAAAATTCATTTGTGTGTCTGTACCTGAAGGACTAGTTGGCAAACTACAGTGGCTGTTGAGCTAATGCTGCACTGACACAGTGTTGACACAGTGCAAAGAACAGAAAACCTTCTGCTACTCTGACTTGGTAGCATTTAGGCATTGTTGTTGAAAAATGGTTGCACCTACTGCTAACACTTACAAATATCCTACATTAGCTTCCTTTGCTGCGTGACATGTTTGTAGCAGTTTGTTAACAAGTCGAACCTGACACAAACAGTGTCAAGCTCCTTTTAAATTGACTGATTTGATTGTATTTGGGTTAGGCGACAATCAGCCCTTTCTGTGAGAGCAACAACCCTCAGGAGTACAGGAACTGCAACATACAGTATTTAAAAATCAAAGTATGGTTACAATCTAGTCAAACGTACTCACTAATGATCTGATGTTATTATATATTAACTTGTTTTCAGTGTTTTATACTTGTCTGATTGTGTTTTAGCACCTTTTAAAAGACATTATCCCATCCATGTGACACTTCAGCCTTAGTTGCACTACTTTAGATGTGTTCTGATCTGAACTTGACTCAATCTTTTCACAGCACTGACAAATTGTTTATTGTCTGAAAGCTCCAAGTTTCCTGATTCTGTTTTTGGAAAGCATTTTAGGATCTTCATGTCACTGAAACAGGCGGTGACCAATGACTGTATAAAAAGAACAACATGACAGCTCCCCAGTAGTGAAGCCAAAACATCTTGATGGCCCCCGGTGGCTGGGTGCAGTACGGGTAATAAACCGTGTTTCCTCCATGTCAGTGGATGGGACATGAGCCAAACTAAAACATAAAAATACGCACCAAATAAAGTCAGTTTAGGTAGCTCTAATTATGCTGATGTTCAAGTGCTCATTTTACTGATAAGTTTGGTTTTAATTTGTTATTTTATGCTATAAAAGCAGATGAAACAGTATGTCCTGAGCTCAGCGAGCCACTATGAGTATATTTACAACACATCAGTATCCTGGTTTTGGCTCTTATCCTGGTTTCTCAAAAAAGACTTGATAGAAAGCCATTCAGAAATCATTTGTATCCAAGTCTAACAGATAGGGATGTAACGATATCAAAATCTCATGATATGACAATACCTCGGTAACAGGTACACAATACGATATTTATTGTGATATGTTTTATAAAAAGGCAGATGAAGACTTGGAAAACAAATCTGTTTACTTAAAAATTAACAAGGCATTAATTTTATAGTGCAAAAAACAGTCAGTTGGATAATGAACTGAATCCTCTCTCATTTCATGACACAGGGAAACCGAAATGCTTTCACAGGTCAGATCTAAAGGAGCTGGAGTATCCACAATTTCAAAGGTTTCGTCTCTCTCTCCCCTGCTCTGTTCTCCCTCTCCTCCAACACCAGCATCCACTATCTTCGCTCTACTAGATCCATAATTTTGAAGAGGGAGTGAGCGGAGCACGCATGGGATAACGGTCTCTGTAGTTCTCATTCCCCTTCGTTCTACTCCACCGCGGCTATAACAAAACAACAGTTTTGTTACCGACTTATCGTTTGTTACTGTCCAGGTCCACAACGGTATCAAGACATTGCGATATGGTGAAACTGACAATACCGTTACATCCCTACTAACAGACTACCAGAAGGCCAACAGAATGCTGGACCACAGCAGCGTGGAAACAGTTAATGTGGCCTGATGAGTGTTTTTTTTTTTACATCACATACTTGTGTGAGCGTCCATCTCCTGGGAGTCATTGGGTATGATGATTGTTCTGCATGGGGGCATTTTATAGCAGCAGGTGCATCTTAAAGTGCAAATACTGTTCCCTCCTGATGTCCTTAGATTCCAAAGACATTAACTCCCACCAATTTAATTGTTAAACGATTAAAATTCAAGGGTGGCTTCGTGGAGACACTTAGTGCTTTTCATGGCTCACTCAATCAAGATCTAAACATCGGTGAATGTTTATTTTTTTATGTCTTTACTGCTCCTGCAGGAGGTTTTGTTGCATTTGTGACAAATGTGGCATAGGATGTGAAAGCAGACGGGCAGAGAGGATGCATATGTATTTTCATGATAGCCTCTTCCTTAAATATCTTCTCTAAATAATTTATGACATAGACATCAGTTTTATCATCCACTCTAGCCAACTTCCATAGTATGGCTAGAAAGCAGTACTATCTCACTGCAGCAGCCCAAGGTGGAGTAACCACCTTCAGAATCCGATAAAACATTTTTCCCTCCAGTTTTACAATGTCACGTATTCATTTTTTATCAACACGCACTACGGCCTGCTGCAGAGATGCCACATGACACTTACATTGAGAGAAACATCTTGTGAATCCACTTATGTATGGGATTCAGCATGACATATGCGGTGTCCTGGGATCTCAATGCAATTTACAATGAAGGTCTCTGGGTCTGAACAATGCGTGGATGCACAACCCATGCATTGTATAATAATGACGGATCTGCTGAAAAGGTTAACCCTGCGCTGTCTGAGGTCACTTTCACAATTTAGCTCTTTATTAAATTTTGCTATTCCTTAATTTGGCCATTGTTTACTACCCTCTCTTGCCTGCTGGATACAGATATGAGGCTCTTTACACCCTCAGGGTTTAAAAATAGAATTTGATTTGAATACAATGGCCATGATTAGAGTTTATTGATGTGTATTTGAGATCTTTAGATACTGCACTTAATGATTTTCCCACTGACTGTGCAATATATCCCTACCTTCCATTTCTTCTGTGTTTTTTTGTTATTGGTACTGATTTATATTTACATCTTCTGCAATGCTACATATTTCCTGGGCTTTCTTGATAAATATAAATTGCATTTCCCATATTTAAATGCAGGAAATAGTATTTGATTTGTTTGTGTCCATCAGGTCAACTCATAGCAAGCTTGGGTTTATTATTACATGACTGCATCTGATTCAAGTGTGCAGAACCATATTTTCTCATTCACCTTTTAGCATCCAAAACATTTTGAAATATGTTATTATATACAATATTGCATATTCTATTCATGAATATGTTATCAAATCATAAGTCAGACTACAGACTTTCATCATTAATCTACTTTTTCAAAATTATTTTTATGTTATGTACCAACCCTGTCTCCTAGTGAGTATGTTTACATCGTACTAAATTGTTTTTCCAATTACCTTGTGATGAAAAATGCAGTCACTGGCTGGATTATGTTGAGAGGCTTTAAATTAAATTTTAAGCTACACTTGCGAAACACGCCAGAAATGCAGGGAGGTGGCTGGGGTGCATGGCAGGTCCACAAACCGCGGGACAATGACAACAGAGACCAGAGTTCGCATCCAGAGCCCCATCTGTGTGGCTTAGGCAACAACTAGGTTAGGGGAACATCCTGTTTTTTCTTAAATGTAAACAAACATGTTATGTCTGAGGTCACTATGAACTTTTTCTGTATTAAATCAGACTACGACCTTTCCCTAGCCTTAAACAAGTGCTGTGAGCGACTGAACATCACCATAGAAAGTTTGAAAATGCAGCAGTCGCTGTGAGCAGATACTGTATTTCATTATCAGATATTTTGATGGAAAATAAATGAACTTCATTATCAGTAAGTACAATGCTGATACATTCAGCGTCAACATTTTTGAAACAGTTAATAACTGACATTTCCTTCATTTCATTAGTTATATATCTCTAGGAGGCAGGGTTGCACATGATGATGAAAAATTCAAGGTAAAAATACTTTCATAGGTTTTCTATGCTTGTTTCTTTATTGCACTTAAAGTAGGTTTTACAAGTAATACATATAGCAATAGAGGTTATAACAATATGAAAATAGACTGTTAGTGCTGGTGATAACTGAAACCTCAGACAGTTAAAAATGTCCTAAAGACAATGGGTGTCTTTTCTCTTTTTTTAGTCACTATTCTTTATGTTCCCTACCTTCTTGGAGGCTTTCACCTTTGTTATTATTGTTATATTATATCTCCCTGTCCTGGAGGAATCTTATGTACTTGTGTGCATATGGCAAAGTGACTCTAGCACACAGAACCTGTTCTCAAATGAGGGCACATTAAGATCAGACAACACTTGAGGGGCTGCGGGTAATTTACTCCAACATGATTCCTCCATAATGAATTCCAAAATGGCTGCTCAGATATTGAGGGAAATTTCAAAAATTAATGCCTTGATGACTTCGAAGGCTTTGAAATTGAGTCACCAATTTGGGGGCATGAAAAAGCAATCTCTGCAGGTCAAATGACATGACTTTTCTCCCTTATTCAGAGGATGAAGTTACTTACTCATGAAATAAACATGCGTAGCTTTAAATATGGAACAATAACTGGTTTCTACCCAGCTGCCAGGTTTAACTCAACGGTTGCCGCGCTGGATTCACTTTTAAGATGTGCATGTGCATAGTGATTTATGGGGCGTTTAGATCACCTGCTAGGGAAATAAGGCTGAGCATATTAGCTGTGTGTGAGCTGGTCCCTCCACTCTGACTTTGCCCTGGGACTGGATGACTGCTGTCACCAGGCCTGACGAACCGGGCGCCACTGCAACAAATCAGTCTCCTCCCAATCCCAGTCGATATAATGAGACCAGACCTGTAGGCGGCTGGAGGTGTGTGCGAGTGCACCAGTGTTTATGTGTGTGTGTTCCTAGTTGCAGAGAAGGGGGGGAGGAGAGAGGAGGAGAGAATACTCAAGTGATTAGAGATTTATTGATTACCCTTTGTGGTGTCTCTACCCCTCTCCCTCCCTCCCACTTCCTCTCTCCATCTTCTCTGGGTCTTCCACTCTACCAGTTTATTTATAGAGGGTTGTAGAGGGCTGTGTTTTTGGCTCTACGGTGTGTTACTGCCTGCTAGTGACCTGCCTTCTCTTAAAAACATCCTTCTAGAAGCTTATTGAGTGCACCAACGCTGGGCCCTTAGTAACGGGAGGAGAACATGAAGGCAAGAAGCCTTTGCATCACAGGCCCACTTGTCTTTTAATTCATAAATGCTCCGTGATGTCTCACAGAGCTGGTACTTTGAACAGCGTTAAATGCAATGCAGCTCTCTCTGTGCTACAGGAAGCACCCTGCCTTAGCTGTTCTAATGGGCATAAAAACAGCAAATTGTAGACATGTAGATGATTGTGCCGTGCTTGCACTTGCGCTGTTTGATAATGACAGTGTTTAGAATATGAATGATCAAGCACAGGGGGAGGTGGGAAGTTATTGCTGGGTGCGGGGTAGGTGCTGCTGAGACTTGGTAGTTTGTATTTAGATTCTTTGAAGGCTGCAAGGCTTTTTACATCAAGATGTGTTGATTCTGGTGGTCTCCCATAGAGGCAGACCAACAGTATATACAGCATGTCCTTTTGAATCTATCCCTAACACCAGGACGAGCAGAAATATGAGACTTTGCCCCAGGAAAACAGCATCACTTCAGCAATGCCTAAAAATGACAAATATTCAAAGCCCTCTAGTGGCTGTTTTATGGCTATTTATGAAGAGTCATACTCAAGAAGTGACATAGTTTTATGGTGGTTTCATCCACCTGTTTTCATGTACATAAAAAACCTGAAAATGCTTGTAACTCAAAAGTCTTGAAATATCACAAGATGTTTTTATGATTGAGGCTGAGGAAAAAGTTGGATTTACTCTTCAGGGCAAATGTGACAAAGTGCAATGATAATAGACTAAATCATTTATCATATTACCCAGGGCATGTGCCATTACTTTACATGCACAACTCACTCAGTTTTTTGCCCTAATCCAAAATGACAGTATTCCTACTAAGCTGTTCACATGCCTAATCTAATATACTATATATATATATATATATATATATATAATATTCCGCTAATATTCCGATAACAGGCAACCGATATTCACTAATGTTAGCTGACAGTAATGGGCAAGAGGCCATGTGTCAACTGTTGCAAAAAACAGACACACGTGCTGTATACATGTCCAAAGAATTCTCCTAAAACTTGAATAATATCAGCATAAATTCTACATGTCTGGCTGGAAATGCTAAATCTAGAATGAGGCTAAACTCTCTCAACATCCAAAGGATTGCGTTTACATGATCCTCAGATCCCATTCCAAATACCGTCATATTAGCAATAGGGAGAGGAAATAGTGCATAGCAATATACTGAGGATCTGAAGACGGAGAAAGGAAATAGACAAATGTTGCTGTCAGACAAATGATAGTGGTGTCAAATCAGACAGAGGAGAACATGTTTTGTATAGCACATTACAAACCCAGGAGACGAAGAATCCATTTCAGGGCGAGGACGTCAATCACAGAAAAATAATACAGTGAAAAGGAAGAACATCTAATCCAGCAGTGAAGGAGCTCATGATCATTGTTGAGCCCGGCACTCCGATGAGGGAGACGCCAACCTCCATCCAAACACCCTGCAGGTTTCGATTTTGCCCATTCTCCATCTTGGCAACAAACACCAGATTTAGACAATGCCTCCAGCCGAAATGAGTATTTTAATGTGTCCCAGACTCACAGAGTTGGAGTGGGAAGATAACGCAAGAGGCTATATACAGCACAGCGGGAGCCTACACAGCACACTCAGCTGCTTGTGTGAGAGCTACACTGTGATTTTATCACAGAACATCAAAACACCTTAGAGTGTATACTTTTTCTATCCCACTGTACCACCCTAATAGATTGGAAGATATTAAGTGTCTGAGTACATATGTCTTTTTTGCAATTTGAGCACAGCAGAGATAGATAATTAGTGAAGATGCTGTTATCCCCAGCAGAGCAGCCAGGGTTAAAAATCTATGTACTTAATTAAATAGAAAATGGCACTGTGAATTCACTTCATGTCAGATGCAGATTTATTCCTCTGTCTATGACAAATGTGTTAGTAGTATGGGATTTCGATTGGGGCAACAGACTTCGCGGGTGTTCTCATATTTTCCTAGCTTCCTCCTGTGTGTATTCAGTAATGGGTATCTTAATGTAGTTTGAGAGCTGAGATTTCATTTGTATGAAAAACACAGTGTAATCTTCTAATACACACACACACAGACACACACCGCACCTTGGGAATAAATCACCAGCAGCTAGAGTCTGACCTGCAAGGTTAAATACCTTGTGATCTACATAGTGGAGAAACTAGCGGAACAAGCCACGTTGATTTTTTTTTTTTTATTTTTTATTATTTTAATTGCAAAAGGCTTATGTCGAGGCCCAGTAAAAAGTCTTAGCTGCTTGTAAATTTGTATGTAATTTGCTTATATGCTTTGTCACATTCTTTCTAAGTTTAGACTAATGTCATCTGAGTGCCTGAAATGAAAATGTAAAATGTGCTAAAAAGAAAGAGAAAGGTGGAGCTAGAAAGGAGGTGAGAAGGATTAGAGTGACTTAAAAATCAGATTCTTATGATTCAAGATTACAAGATCGGGTTGCTGCACACGTTACCCATTCTACTCACTGGCGCTTTTCTACTCTTCTTATCCAACATCCTTTAACTCAGTTATTCTGCTGACCAGACCAGACTGTCTAACTTAAAGACCTTCCTCCAGAGAACAACTGATTTAGGCTGAGCAGAGCTGTCAGGCTTTTACGGGTGGAAAGTAGGTCAGCATGTGAGTGCTGCGTGCCCTTTTCTCCAGGTATGGGAGTGGCTAAGACGAAAGAAGCGCAGAGGTACCTCACTGTTTACTGTCTGTTAGCCTCGCCAGGCTTCAGAGATGCTGAAGTCTCAGTGAGGGGATGCTGATGCCAGAGGCAAATTAGCACATATAATACTTAACACAACACTGGTGTGTATGTGTGTGTGTGTGTGTGTGTGTGTGTGTGTGTTTGATGGTAGGAAGCCAGTTTCAGATGGAATATTGCAAAGCATACAGAGTATTCAGTGGTGAAAAATACATTTACTTAAGTACTGTAAGTACAATTTTTAGGCATTTGTTTTACTTGAGTATGTCAACCTCACAAATTAGCAAGTGTGTGGTTAGGATCCTTGGTCAGATTTTGTGATATCTACAAGTTTTTAGCAGCTCCAACAAAGAGATGTGCTCTGAATCATAATGTTGTTGCTGAAAAGGAAAAACACATACACAAAGGATTAGAGATAAGTCCAGAAATGAATACAATTTGTGTAGCACAACTTTTGTGTTTTCTTTCCTCTCCATTAATCATCTCTCACGACCAGATTTATCTGATGACCCTTTTGGAGGGTCTCTAGGTTGGGGAAACCATGGGACTAAATTACCTTAAGTAGTTAAACTAGCTCCACTTCAACTAGCTACAACAGTAAATGCTACATAGACACTAATGGATCCATATTAGCAACAGCATATAGTAACTACTTTCTTATATTAGGTTTATGAGTAACTGGTTACTCATTACACATTACTCATTGGAAAAGTAATTACACTACTATATTAATTACTCAGTTGTAAACAACATGTATTACATTGTTTCATTACCTGTTACTGTAAAAAGTAATCATATTTACTGTAACATGTTACTTCTCAACACTGGTCATATATAATAATTTACCACCATAAGAACACATTTTTCTTTTGGGACAAGTATTTTTACTTTGATACTCAAGAGCATTTAGCTGATAATATGTCTGGCTTTTACTTAAGGACTTGATCCCAGGACTTTATCAATAGACTGATACACTGATGATTTCTAATTCAGCAAAGGATCTGAATACTTTTCCACTGTGGAGAGGTCTCAAAACAAGTGTATGCGAATGTTAATAAGGATGGATTAGTTGGCAGTGCTGCCCCAGAAACGCTCCAGTGGTTTTAATAAAATCTCTATTTCTGCACAATTAGTTGGAGTGAAAACAATTCACTCACTCACTCACTGTTACTTGCTAGAAATCGCTAACAGCTCCCAACAGATGCAGGAACGCTCTTGAAGCCCCAAAGGTTTCTATCATCCAACAGTCAAATGAGACCAGTAAGTTTCTATTGATGGCCATGAGTAGCTGTACAATTAAAGAATGACTGATATTATTCACGGTAGGTTGTCATGGTGGCCGTGAGATTCCAACCGCCATTGGCTTCACAGAAAAAACAAGTAAGTTCGATTTCTTTTTTCTCTCCTTTGTGAAAGAAACAGATCAGTAAGCTTATGAGTGCATAGCTAGTTTATTGTTCCGGTATCAGGGTGGTGGTAAACTTTCCAGACCCATGGCTATGACTTTAATGCCAGACTTTCTCCTCAATGCTTGTTGATACTGCAGCTGCATTTGATTTCTCTCAAAACAGCGCCTCAAAGCTCTCAGATTAAAGAGGTGTTAGACAGTGAGCCAGAGTAAACTATACCCATGTTGTCTCTTACATTTCTTCAATTTCCTTTTGGTCAACGGGAAATTACTCTTACTCTAGAAATACAAACTGTTTCTATGTACAAAACTGCTTTTACATTAATTTAATGAAAAGCCAAGTTTAAAGATTTAAATGTTAAAAAGCAACTGTCACAATAGGAAATCTACAGACTAAAAATTATTTTTTAGCTACAATTTGGTGTAAATCAAGAACTAATGTATCTCATCAAAGCCTAAATATACAAATAACAAATCTGATCCTGAGGCTATTTCTCAAACATCGATATTCGTTCTACTAAACTAAAGAACTAGTATCAAAATTTGAACTAAATAACGATCCCACTGCCGCTTCAAACCGGTGAGAAAAGAGCAAAACAAAATAAAAAGTAAAAAAAAATCTCTTGCAGGTGAAAATTACCAAAACAGCCTAAGTTTTGACCCAATGAAAAAAAACCAGATGCGTATTTCATATTTAGGACCCCAAAAAGGCAAACCCCAGAATAAGTTTTTCAGAGCCTTTAATATTTCATTAACAACTGCAATCACCACAGCTTAATTAGATGGAACTAAAACAAAAAAGACCCTATGAATTGAGTCAGTGAGGTTGGCCTCTTTGAAAAATCAAAGAACTTTAAAAGAAAAATAAAAGATCCACACAGTTGTTTGACTGATTTATTACAGAAACTGTGGGCTCTCCCTTTAGATACAGTGTTTAATAAATTATTAAAGCACAGGAAATAACAACGGCACTAAATGCTGTGTTTTGCTAATGAAAATGAAACTTGTGCTTTTTGTTCTTGTACTTGCTTTATGGTCTTGAAGCCTTTTGGCATCATCAGCTCCATTGACCTCTTTCCAGAAATTCCATTAGACACCTATTGGGAAGTACCCTACAATAATCTTGAAATACACATCATAAACACAACTGAGACTAAAAACACTATTTCAAGTGTCCTCTACCAAAACAAATCCAGAGACCAAATTGATCTTTACAGAACTTGTTATAACTAACAGACTGACAAGTCTTACATTTAAAACATTTTG
>BRZM01002156.1:23762-34736 GCA_033238685.1 Lates japonicus
TGTCACAGTTAAAGCATTCAGTAACATTTACTATAACAGACACCTATGTCAAGATTTGACATGAAGCAGTCGCTTTAGCAGTGGAGGAAACCAGCAATGAACGATAGAGAATCTAATTTACTTATCATTGTGGTATATTTCTGCTACTGCTAGATACGGCTATGTATAGCCATTACAGTTAATCAAAGAATGAATGTTTGTGTCCTTCGCCAGTTTTAGGAGGACTACGTTAAAACATGGAACGAACATGAATGCAAACTATTTCCACCGTATATCACACTCCTCTGATGAGCTTATGAATCGAACTCAAATATTCACTGCACCATCTATCCCCAGTGCTCCTTTTCGTCATGCCTCCTCACTGCGGCCAATCTTCATTAGAATACACTCTGGGGCATAATAAGGGTCCGTTGTGAGTGACGAGCTTAAGACCCTTCATTTAAGCTGAAATCAGCTGCCTCCCAGTGAAAGACCCTTGGAGTGCTTTTTATATTTGCTTGCCTGCTGGTTCAAGAGCTCATTAAATAAGATCTTGTGTTAAAGCTGGAAATAGAAAAGAAAACTGCATGCATGCGTGTGTGCGTACATGTGTGAAACAATCGTGTTAGCCATGCGTCTGTTGCCTGTGGGAGTTCTGTGAAGTGGCCGTATGTGTATCTGAGAGAGTCTGTATGATGGATATTTCTATAGAGTGATTTGAAAATCCTTACCAACGTGCATCATACATGTGGCATTTTTGTAGCTCTAAAGGCAAACATATTTGTTGATCATGAGGACAAAAATGCAAAGAAGAGGAACCAGGAACCACAGTGGCTTTGGACTCCAGAGAGCACACTTCCTCCTTCCAAGAGCAGCTGAATTCTTCAAACACTGCCCCAACTGACTGTAATTGATGCATATATTAAGGAGCCTGGCTTCTTTAGTGGAGGTGATAATTAGTCTAATATCACAGTTCAGTCTGTTTAATGGGAAGTTTTTTTGAAACGTGCAAAAAATTACAGTTTTCATTATTAAAATGAGACAAACTCGGGTCAAAACTTCAGTTCCTGTTATGGGACTGTTATGCATATTATCATGCTCTTTCTTCCCTGTGTCCTGTTGTTCTCTACAGTCAATTGTCTAATAGGGTAAAAAAGCAAAAGCTACAACTGAACCAAAATAATTTGCCCAAACCTTAGCAGCGTTATAATTAATTAGCGACTTAGAGGTGCTGGTGATGTTAGTGCTGGATAGAGAGCCAGGCTAGATTGTTCTCCCCTATTTCCAGCCTTTATGCTAAGCTAAGCTAACTGGCTGCTGACTACAGCCTTGTATTTACCAGACAGACGTAAGAGTGGTACCAATTTTCTCTACAATTCTCTGCAAAAAAGCAAATAAGCGTATTTTCCTAAACGTAGAACTATTACTTTAAACTGGATTGCTTGAGGGGCTCAGGTTGCTTTGATCTGCTACCTCTATTGATCTTTTACCCCAGTTGTTGCTGCTGTTTGGAGTTTCTGACAATGGTTCTTTTGGTTTTCCCTCTTCAATCACTGCACGCCTTCCCCCAGCATGCAGTTTAAAAAACAAACAGAAAGTCTGCAAATATTTTTATGCACCACCACATTTGAGTGTATTTCTGTTTAGGATGAGTCTGACTGTGTTGATAGCATACTGATAGCTCCACGCCTCTTGTGTTTCCCTCTGCAGTTGAGTGCAGCATACTAGAGGTGGATCTGGCTCTCAGTGACCCAGGAAACTTTGCCACCCTATCATCATCCTTCCCTCCTGTCGGCCAACCTGCTCATTGCAGTGAGGACCATCATCGCATGGTGATAAAGCTGTCCTGGGTTGTGTGAACAGTCAAAGAAGGCAAATCCGCTCCTGTTGTGATGAGATTATTTGTAAGGATGGTTTGTGATGCATTTGTTTTGTTTTTTTCTTTTAACACAAGGCTGTGTTCATGTGGTGATGTTCTGGGCTCATACGTTGTTGCTGCTGGCATGACAAATATCACTATTGAGCAATAAGCTTTGTCATTCATTCACTTCTCGTCACCCGATTGATGTAACATGCAGTGACTCAATCTGTATCCATTTCATGAAATGCTTTTTACATTTAGTGTTAGTGAATAGCTGCTGTATGGGTCGCGCTTCACTGAAGAAAGCAGCATCCGTATACAATAAGTCTTTCATTTAGACAAGAGAGTTTGTTTGTGATAAAAGCGTGAGTCAGAATAATCACTGGCGTTATGAACGGAAGATTGAAAAGCACTGACAGAAACAAAGAAACTTAATCAACACACAAAATCAAATGTACAAAGCACCTTCAATTGCTTGAAATGTGTCGGTGCCTTCTACGGTATCTCGGGTTGCTATATCAAAAAAGTAGCAGTGTAAAAGGTTTTGTATCTGGCTAGGGCTGCTAATGATACAGTGACAGATGTGCACTTTAGCATGTAATGCTCTAGTGTTAACACCACAGACTGACAGAGCACAATTTGCTTCACAGGCCCCAAATCTTGAGGTCCACGATTCAGAATATTTCAGCTTAAAACAATGATATACAGTATGTTTCCAAATTTCCTGATGCATTCAGACTGCTATCCACCTACTGTCAGTTTACACTTGACAGCTACAGAGCCAGCTGCCAACTGCCTGTCAGAAAATGGTGATGAGTCAGCTAACACTAAGACTTTTATCTAGAGGTCATCACTGCAAAAGACTTTCTGTCCTTTCAGAGCATCAAATTGAAACCTTGACCAGAATTCGTTCCTTGAATTAGTTGTCAAACCCACAGAGTTAACAATGGTGGCTTTAGGTGGGTTAATTTGCCATTGAAACTGTGGTAATGACAGCAGTTTTCACTTTCCGTTTGTTGTTAACTATGTTAACAATGGCCTGTCTGCAGCTTGTTGAGATACTGTTAACAATGTAAAGGATGGTATGAAGGCTGCACAAGCACAGATAACAAATGACCACACATGGCACATAACCCAACTGATGACCACCAACAATGACTAAACTGTGGAAATTATACAAAGCCCTGTGCACCTTGCCTTTGCTGTGTGTGTAGACAGCTACATCGCAGCTTCATGCTAATAGCTGTGTTACATAGGGTAAATCAGGCACACAGACACAGACACACACACACATATATATATATATATATATATATATATATACACACACTAATGTGCAAATCAAGGCAAATCAAGGCACAGGGATATCATATATCAAACATTTTATGCAGTAATTTATACAAACCTTGAGCTGCATGAGCTCAAATTTCAAACCGAGTATCCCCAATAACGCGTGTACCCCAGTCCTTACAGGATTGATAAGTATTTTGATAAACAAACAAACAAACTCGTGTAATCCAGCAGCGACACTGCACAGCATTTATCAGAAAGAATAATTCTGTGTGGGGAAAAAATAGAATTACTCATTACAAAAATGGCACAGCAGGAGTAAGCAATTATGAGCTCTGTGGGAATGAGTCTTAGTGTCGATCATTAGCATGATCCATGACACTTTCCCTACAGTGACCAGACCAGTTCCCGCACTGTGTCAATATAATGAGACTGGGCGAATTATACGTCTGCCTTAATGAGTGACAGAGCAGCTCCATTCTTCATGTAGATTAGAAAAGACTCTTCTCCCTTCAAATTTCAGGGCTAATTAGCATGTTGATCACTGATGAGGGACACAGAGTATTGCAACATCACTATGAGATATTTGAGGAATTACTGTTGTGCTCTGTGCTGGCAAAATTATTATTGCCTTTTGTGAGCCCTATAATTTGTAGCACCAAACATCAGAGTTAGAGAATTACAGTTTTCAAAATATGCTTATTAAAATTCTGTGGATGACTTCAAAGACATTCCTAGCTTTTTATATGAATGTAAAACTTCATAAAAACTTTTTTTTTTTACACATAGCCAGTCAGACAGTTCCTCGTGTAAGCTGCAGTCTTGATGTTTGGCAGTAGTATTTCAGCAGCCTTGGGAAAAAGTTACTAAAAAGGAATGTGGGTTGCGATATTAGTGTGGAAACTGATCACTCAAAAAAGGAGCCCTGAAGACCTACTTTCTCAATCAGCGTCTTACTATGAGTGATGAAAACACATTTTTTGGCCAAAGTTGGAACAACAGAACTCGTGAAAGGAGTGATTTCATGTGTCCATGGTTCTGGAGGTAAAAGTCATGTTCATTTTCTGAACAGACAATATTAGTTGACTGCTGGAGCTCTTCCAAGGGGCGGGTGGATATGAAACTCTTGCTTGAATCATCAGCACAGCAGATGAGCAGCAGCATTAAAAAATATGTGGTTCTCTCTTTGGTCAGTAACATCCACTAATACCAAGCATGAAATATGGTTGTGACTGATGTTAACGAGGAAAAAAGCTAACATTTACAGTTTGAATACTAACCTCATATATGCAGCCACTGAAAGAACTCCAACCTAATTTGTTATTCTGTTGTACACATCATCACATAGATTCTTGTTGGCATCTGAAGTGAATCCAGCTGTTTTTTCCAAGCAAATTCATGTTGTGTGTAAACAAACATGCTTGTATTTGAAAGTTCAGCTCAGTTGAATTCTCACACTTCTCCACTCCAAGGTCTGTCTGTCTAAACACCAGAAGACTGGCTGACCACAAAGCCCCAGTTTGGGCCACTCACACATAGCTGCTTGTAGTGTTCGCAAACCTGATAAGCACTGAAAAACAACATTGTACATGAACAATATCTATTCCTCTGCAGTGGCAGAAAACACAACACACAGGCCCAACAATGCAGTTAAAAATTTATATTAGGGCGCATCAACAGTAACATAAACTGTGACAAAGAGCACGACTACAACTGACGCTCCCCCACAGACACAGACGCACACATCACACAGCCTCTCGTAGAAGAGCCCCTATTCCAGCCACAACATAGATACCCACTCAGTGACTCTCTCTCAAAGAGCCATAAAAAGTGACTCATCACTCCACCAGACACCCTGTTTTTCCAGCAGAGACACAGACAGTCCGACAGAAGCTTCTCATGGCTGGCTAGCTCCAACTACCAGCACTACGTCACCATCCATGCGACACTGAGTGGTGGTCAGACAGTCTCCATCTCCCCTTACCTTCTACCCTCAAACACTACATAGCCACGAGGTCTTGTCGTCTACAGTTGTTTCGACTCACTCCTCCGTTGCATTTTTTAAATGGACGAGAGGTATTTGAGGGTGTAGTTACCCTGAAAGGATTTTTGTTTTCCTAAATGTTATGGCTGTTGTGTTTTTATTGCTAAAACATGTTATAGAAAAATACTGTTGATTTAAAACCAAGTGTTCCAGGTGCTTTAAGGGAAATGGTCTTTCATTTCAGTGTAATGCACCAGTCAGGCACAAATCCAATATCCTGTCCTTTTATGTTGAAAATAAGAGCCATCTGGGGACTGAATTTCTCCACAAATATAATTTTCATCTGGGTAATAGGTAATTAAAGACATGTTTCCCACCAGTGGATTCGGATAGTCAGTAGTAGTGTGAGTCAAAGGGCACAAAGGAGGTGTGGTGGGTCTATGACCTAATCTGCCCACAAATTAGTCATAAGGGTGAGATCACCGTGGTGGAAATGGAGGCAGATTGTTTACACTGAGTAGCTTTCCATGGGTGTGAGATACAGAGCTTGTAAAAATGATTAGACCCACCACATGAAAAGACCACAGCTATCACCTCAGAGGCTTCCCTCCATACACGCTCAAGGCAGCAAGATCCCAAACGCTATTGATTTTGGAGGCGCTGATGGACTGTGTTCCTGACATGAATGGTTCACCAGTCTCACTGCTCTGTCAACACACAAAGAGCCACTGTAGCTTTCACACTGCGTGGAAATCACAGCATGGGCGAACACAAAGGAATCAATCCCTGAGCTAGGACTTTGATTATAGCTCTCATCCTGAAGCCCTGCTAAGACATCAATCTCTGCTAAACAGGGATATCAGCTCTGCAGCCAAACAAGACATAACATAAATACATGAGTATACACACGATGGCCTTTTGAGTGTGTTATATAAATTCTCATAATGCATGCAATCTGCATTTAGACTGTAGTGGTTACTGGTGGTAAGTTAGTCTACTTAAATGGAAGTGTAAATATTACAGCATAAATCCGAACTCTCTGGTGACTAATTGAAGCACTGTTTTTCTGCGCTATGAAAGACTCTATTGCAGTAAAACAAGCTGCAGACATGAAAATAATTCAAGAAAAGCTTAACACCCAGGAGCTCTATTCTGGTCTGCAAGAGCCGGTGTCCTGCAGGTTTTTGTTCCTCCCTGAAGGCATCAGTTAGATACAGACCAGCTGTGGTTCATTAGCTCTCACGGAACAAAAACTGTAATGGATCAAAAACCTGCAGGACACCGGCCCAACACAACTGGAATAGAGAGGTCTTAAAGGACCACTTTACTGGGTTTTATATCTGCTGTGATAGACTGACATGGTTATATGCACCATTACACGTGTCAGTACTATCTGTATCTCATAGGCCTGCACAGGGAGAGCAGCAGCATGGAGAAAAAATACTACACAGCTTCCCCTGTTTGAAATTCTCAGTGTTATCTGGTGATGAGAATAATATGAGGTCTGGAGGCTAAAAATGAATTTTTCTTGCTATTGCTCTGCCCGTGATACATGATCAGGGTAAGGATTTTTAAGGATGAAAGCAGCCTTCCTACAAGATACAGAGAAGATTGGCAAGTGTGATGGTTTGTATTTATAGATAGGGATGTCATACTATGAAGTGATCAGTGGTGCAAAGTATCAAATTACATTTACTCAAATACTCTACTTAAAGCAGCTATGACCCAACATCTTTGAATAATAACAACAATCTGAAAATAGTGTTACAATGTGAAAGGGGACTTCCCTCCACTCTTATTCCACAGATCTGCCTGTTTATTCATAAATTGTTTCTTCACTTTCAAATTTCACTACATTTCAGAGGGAAATATTTGACTTTTTCCTCCACACATTATACTTGTTTGATTTCTTCATCCACTAGTTACTTTTCAGATTAAAGAGTTTGCATAAATATATGGTAATCTTGTCAAATATAACAAACTAATAACAATTTACCCAGCAGTTCTGTACGGCTACTGACCAAGTCATGTCTGTTTGAGGTTCCTTGTCGTGTTTCAGATGTGAGTGAGTTATTAGCAGCTCCAACAAAGACCAATTTCCTTTTTAAACTTCTCAGTGTTTCTTTTAAATAACCACGGCACAAAGGAGAGAAATTATGCAATATGTAACAAAAAGGGCAGAGAGAAAAGTCAAAAAAATTATCAGAAATTTGTGTCACAGAACTTTTTTCACTTCCCATTCATCATCTCATGACCCCCCACATTTGTCTTGTAACCTTTTAGAAGGGCTTGGGGTCAGGCTTAACTATAAAATAAGTAGTAAAAAATATCTCAATCTCAACTTGCAATAATGCTGCTTTCTGGTTCATCTGTATTAATAATCTCACAATGTCATATGTAGTGATTCACAGGGACCAGATTTCTTTAAAATAAGTATCTACTTTTGATACTTCATGTGCTTTTTGATGGCAATATCTGTGCTGCTACTTCTGAATGCAGGACTTTCATTTGTAATGGAGTATTTTTATATTGTGGTATTAGAACTTTTATATGAGTAGCAGATCTGAGTACTTCCTCCACCACTGACATTACCTAGAGATAAGGCTGAAAATAAGCCGACTCTCTGGACATAAGGATGTTGTTTGACAACAGTTTAGAAAGCTGTAATGCCTTTTGCTCCATAAAAAACACAGTTTATAGCCCTATTTTGCTTCCTCTCATTTTGATCTCCTATAAATCTTTCCCGTATTTATCCTGCTGGAAGCCAGTGCTGCAAACAGAATAGTGTATTTCTGTTTGAATAATGACAATTCAGGAAAAACATATTGAGCCTGCTTTGGTCCTTTTGTAATGGGATCCGAGTCTTTGTTTATAATAATTTATCACAGTGAGACTCCAAGCGCACAAAACACAACAAAATAACCCTTTCTTCAGTTTTAGATTTCAGCTGAGATACAAACCGTATCCATGTCCATTTACACAAACGTCACTTTAAACACAAGCTACGATGATTATAACAGAGGAGCAGATGCAAAGCTGCCTCCACTGCCTGCTGTGTTTGTCACATAAACACGTTTGTAATCACAGTCTTGTTATGCAACAGTCTTGCAAAGTAATTTGGAACAAATTATTTTGTTTTTTACTTGCGTCTCAATTAAAACCTTTTTTTTCCTTCAGAGAAATATACGTTTCCAACAAGCTGTTTAGATATTTTTACAATTATAAACATGACTGAGAAGCTGAATCTGTTCTTTTAAACAAATAATATTTCATTGTAATGATTCCTCTACACTTGACTTATTTGGTACACTGTAACAGCTTTTATTATTATTATTAGCCTTTCTACACAGTTCACAGATGGATTTTTATCATTTACAGTAAATTTTTGCAACCCATTTGATAATGGCAACCCATTCAGTGCAACAGTGTGAAATTCCTAGAGCTAATTTAATAGCTTTCTTGTAGTGTATCATAAGCAAAATGCAGTCTTCTGCCATCAAATGAACCTATTGAGTCTGGCTATTGCCTGTAGCCTGACAAAGGGGAGTTAAATTTCTTATTGAGAGCAGATTAATGGGGAAATATTCACAGATCCACAGGGGATGGGTCTGTTTGTTTTCTAAATGCTGGTGAGCATCAATTTCTCACTCTTAATGTCCCTTTGCTCCATGGCGTGATACCATGGCCTTGAGTAAACACCCAACAATACTGTATAGATATTAAAGTTTTTCTATGGCTTTACTCTTCATTTCAGTGTTTTCTCTTTTGCCAAAAAGAGCTTTAAGGTTAAAGTTTAAAGGTTTAAGACTTCCAAATGATGTGCTCAATAGCCATCAGAATAATAGCAGAGCAACTCTGAATCAAATGACTATGAGTGATATCTCCAGCTGCAGCAGACAGCTGTTTTCGGGAAGGAAAAAAAACATTCTGAGAAACCTACTGTATGCTACCAGCACAGCAAAAAGCAAACAAAGTAAGCAACTATCTGGTGAAGTAGGGTGGACATCTTGCAGCTAGAGACCAACCAGAGTGAAAAGGAAAGTGAATATTTTATTTGTCAAATGTCTGGAAACATGGCTCCAAATAAAGGCTTTTGCTGGAAGTCTACTTTCAGACCTCTGAGTTGCTGTCAATGTCTGATTTTTTTCAGCCTATCAAATGGTCCTTGTGTTGTGTCCATTGACAGTTTTAAACATAGCTGAAGCAGAAGCAGAAATACAGAAGCAGAAGTCTGTAGTCTGTTTGTTTAATGGGTTCTTCCCACGCCCCATCCTTCCACCAAACTTGGTGCAAACTGGTTCTGTACTTTTTGCGCAATCCAACAAACACACAGGGTGAAAACATAACCTCTGTGGCAGAAGTAACTACTGAATGGGTACAGAAATCTGCTAGTGTGTGTGTCAGACTGAAGAATGAGGTGGTGGCAGCTCAGTTTGATTATTAGGCTACTCTGCTGGATGTGCAAATAATTAGCATCTGTTAGCAATTGTTTGCTAGCACATTTCCATAAGAACTTACTAAGTGATAATTTGTAAGGGGAGCTTGTCTGTCACATGGATTCATGGTCTGTCTGCTTCTAGTGGCCAAGAATCGATTAATGGACCTCTAAGCAGGAAAAAACAATCAACAAAAGGATTAAGACCCGTGGCAACATGATTCTGCTCTATAATTCTTGACCTGACACAAAATCTGAATTTCTAGCAGTGTGGTTGCATAGTTGTCCCTTTATTCTCTTAACACTGAGGAAGGGAAAAGATTTTCTTTTCAATGATCAATAGTAGGTCAAGAAATAGCACAAAAGGACAAAATGGCACAGAAATTGACTTTCACCATTTATTCTTTTTTCTCTCTCTTATTAGACTGTCTCTTTTTTGCCTGAAGAATTGTGGTGAATAATAAAAAAGTCAAATATTGTGACTGTCAGGAGAAGGATGTGCATCTCCAAAAAATGTCAAATATTCAGAGTTAGGAGAAACAGCACTATCTCTTCTCTTGGCTGCATTGCATTTTGACATTATCCAGTGGATTGGTAAAAGATTTATCAGCCCAAAAGGTTGAGTTTTCTCTTTCCACAGTGAAGTACATTCCCTCAATTTAAATGAACCTACACCTTAGAGAACACCTGAGAATCCTGCCAAATTGGAGTTACCTGAAATTTTACACAACACAGGGCATAACATTCAGACAATGAAGCCTGACAGAACAATAGAAATTGATTTCAGATGGTTATTTGAGTGCACCTCTTGAAAAGAGCACAAGTGAGTCAAACAGACCGTGGGCTGTAAGCTGCCATCAGTTTGTTACCTAGTCGGTCTCTCACCTTCCAGTGTTGCCACCGAGGCTTTTATCCTTACTGAGCTTAGTGATTCATTCATGCAGGTGCTGCCAAAAGACCTCAGGGGCAACTGACACCCCTGCTCGATGCCAGTCTTGTGAACTAGCAACACTCACTTTCAATGTCAAGCAAACGCCTGGAATACAGAGAGGATGCGTAGCCATGATGTCTTTGAAGAAACAACAGCTCTACATTTGAAATCTGTGTTGACCCTCTGAGATGATCTCATGCCTCTGTGAGCCTCTGTTCTCACCCTCAAAAACAAGACTAGCACTCGGCAGACATGCAAGCAGATCTGAGGGGCTGTACTTTGAGCTAATGCTAACATAAGTATGCGAACATGCTGATAATGACAATGGGCTGATGTTTAGTTAATATATTGTCGTATTCATCATCTTCAGTTTGCATGTGAACATGCTAACAAACCACATAACTGTACCTCTATGCTGTCCTGTCTAATAATAAAAAATCATAGTCCTTTTTGGGGTTGTAACTCCATGAACACAGATATTTAACTTTTTTTTT
>BRZM01002161.1:0-50684 GCA_033238685.1 Lates japonicus
GCTGGGGTTGCCACGGTAGTGGGAGAGATGCTTTCTCCCCACCCTCAGCCTCTTTCCTCCAGTCATCCATCACTCCCTTGCTGTTGCAATCTTCCATCTATCTTTTTTCCCTCCACTTGCTCTCTATCTTTGTCCCGCTCCCATCTCCATGTGCCTCTTTATCCCCTTGCTCCCCTCTCTGTCCTCCCCCTCCGTCGTTTCCCCCCGCCGTCGTCTGGCAGAGCTCTCTATAAACATGCCAGGGACAGTCCTCTTCCAAATTGTCTTCCTGCGTCTGAAACGGCCGTGATGATTGCATTCTCACACTCCATTGTAAAACAAAAAGAAAAAAAAAAAAAGGAAAAGAAGAAAGGGACAGAAGAAGGAAAAAGAAAAGCAGATAGCCGCCATGCAACGTGGCCCTTTTGTGGACTGCCGTTGGGAATCTGAATTGCCTGTCAAGCAGGGGGACTTTCGGGCTCACAGACAAGACACAGTGGAGCTGTTTTGATTGGGGGGGGGTGCAAAGCAGAAGACCGTTCTCCACAATGCCGTGCAGTCATTATGATGTCCTGACTCATCGCTTGACGGTCTGCGTCATAATGCAACAGGCACACATACACGCACACACTCACTCTCACGCAGGATGTGGCCCATGTAAATTATAGCTTGATGGTACAAATCAAATGCAAATTGCATACACAAACAGAAAGAAACTGAGTGGATGTTAATGATATGACAGTCAAATGTGTTTTGAAATGTCGTTTGGCAAATACCAATTAAAGGGCAAAAAGAGCAACAATGTGAAGAGCTTTTTGTGTACAAATGATGCTGACAACATTTTTTATACTGACATATATATATATCTTCTTTGATGTTTTATTTCTCTATTTATAACATAAAATCACATAAATGCTTTGGTCAGGTTTGAAACATGCCTTTGTGCTTTGTAGAAGATGGTTCATTTTTATATGCATTCATGGCATTTATGCCCACAGAGAGATGATTTGAGGGTTGCAATTTAAATTGGGATTATTTTCCTGTATATTAAGCTTCAGGCCTATATTCATACCAAGCATAATCAGGCAAAGCATATCTTGCCTCTACATGAAAATAATCAGGTGCAAACTTCCAAGTAGTAGTAGTGGTCCGCATTCAAATGTATTAAGTTGGTGGGCTTAAAAGAATGATATGATGAGATTTAAAGCTTAACTGGAAGGTTCCAACTATTTACCCTCAACTACAGTGAGCTGCTAGCTACTTCTCTGTAAACAAGGTGATGTAATTAGCTTAATTGTTTATGTGAAGACTCATTCTTAACATTAAAATTACATATTACTCTATCTTTTCAAACATTAAAATGTTGGCTGTCTTTGGTTAAGCATAAATAGTGAGCAAACAACCAGAATAAAGCAAAGAATTTCATCTTCTAGCTTTGGCTTAATGCTAATTAGCTACACCTGACTACATTTTGCAGTGACAGTTGCAGCAAAACTGACTAACTGAATAATTCACCTGTTTTAGTTTAAATGTTAGTTAAAACAACATGAGATGGATATTTTTGACCATGTGGGGGCAGCAGAACAAGTTTTTATGGCTAATATGTTAGTAAGCAGTTGTCTAAGTACATATTTGGCTTGTAGCTACATTAGCAGACATTTGAAATGGCAACCTCGTCCAATATTTGCTCAGCTTTTAGCTCTGTTTTGGCATCCACCATCTCTTGAGGGAAATATTTACCCTTGTAGCTGTTAAATGTTGCACTATGTTTAGCAGCTAATTGCTAGCTTTGGCTGCTGTTTTGCTCTGGGTAGGTGGTGCACAGTGGGTTTATTTGCTTTTTCAGTGTAAGCAGCATTTGTTATTAGTATTATTTAACAATGAGCCCCACAACCAGATTCAACCAGATTAGTCAGCAAATGTACATGGGCATTTCAGTGAACAGTGCCAAAAAAAAAAAGATCTGTGGAGAAAGGGTCACACACACTCACACTCGCATTACAGCTTGAAGCCAGGAGGCATCACTGACATTTTGGGGATAAAGGTCTTGATGAAACCTTGCTGTTTCACACACTCACTCACACTAGCCCTGCTAACAAATATAAAGTGAGAGCAGTGCCAATATCTCTGTAACCCATATCCCGGCATGAAAACATTTGTTTTTGACACGGGAGGGCTCGCTTTCTGAACAATAGGACGAGAGTCTTTGAATCCTGTACCTTCCCTTTTCCTGTAATGTTCCCCCCCTCTCCTGTAAAGTGAGCTGAACTCTGCTTTCACTGTGTCTTTTTCGCTCCACATTATCACAATGTAGTCTTGACTCATCTAGGCCAACTGGCAGAATAATAAGCAGAGAGGGATATTTGGTGGGACTTTAAAAGAACTGAAACTACATTGCTGTATTAGTGCCACTTTCACTCACTCAGATGAAGAAACACTGCCAGTGATTAAGCTTCTGGTGGATATGTGTGTTTGTGTGTGTGCCTTGGCTCCACTGGGAGCCTGTAGCAGAGCCTTAAATTATACATATGTTCTCATTCCATTACCAGTGGCAACTACTAAAGGCTTCCCAGCATTTCCATTACCAAAATGAAGGGATGCACGCACTCACTTACACACTTGCTCTCTCACACACACTTATTCATATATAAGCGTGTGCATTCTTAAGCAGGATAGTGTTGAAGCTGAGTTTTTACTCATGCAGTTACATAGAATAGAGACAAAAGTTCACAGAGTAGTATTCATTTTAATAGACTCCAGTGCTTCTGTGACCAAGCAGTTGCCAGTTCAGACCCTCAGATGGGCTGGGCGAAATCTGGATGGAGGGAATGAATGATTAATGCCTTGTCCTCCCTTAACAACTGCCACAGAGATGCCATTGAGGAAGGCATTTAATCCTCCTCTCCAGCAGAGCTGGGGCTCACTGGCCGGCGGCACTGGGCCGCAGTCGCTCTGGGCAGCTCCCAGTATAGGCGAGTCAAAATTCAGTTTGATGCTATGCAACGTTTCATTATTTTGCTTCAGTTTCAGAGTGGAGTGCAACGTGAATAATTTACGAACATGATATGATTCCATTTCGCAAAGTCACACATGATGCTAACATGCATCTATAATGGGAGATAAAGAGAGGCTGTGCTCATGCATTTGCGTGTTGCAGCTGCATGCATAAGCCAATAACACTGCTTAACAGCATTAGCAAATTATATATCACATGCACAGAGGATGTATTGTAAGTGGTGATATATATATTATTACTGCTTCAATAATCATTAGCAAATGTGGTGTGTGTGCTGTGCAAATCTGAATTCTATTCATTTTTTTTTTTTTTTTACTCTAAACTGTTCAATATCAATAACAGTTGAATGAGATACATTGGAGACTTTCCTTAACAATTCAGCAGTACCCTTCTCTGCTGTGAACCCAGCTCCACTTCACTCCATCCCACTCCACCCAGCTGGACGCCAGATCTTAAACCTTCTCCGGTAAACACCGGTACCTCGCTGTGGCTGCTTCTCATCAGCTTTCAGATCAGATCAGAGTGGCGGGCTCTGAGGAGAGGTGTTATCAGACAGCAGAGCGTAGAGAGAGAGAGAGAGAGAGAGGCCCGCGCGGCCAGGCGCTGCAGTCATTTGAGCCCGGCTACGAGCTGAGACAACATCAGACAAGGATTAAATCAACAAACCGGGCTGACCCTGGGTGACCAGGCGGGCTACTTACAACTGTGTGGAGAGGGGAGTATTTAGCCCCGTTGGGGAAGGAGCAAGAGAGGGGAAAGAGGGATAAATGAATGAATGAAGGGAGGTACATTCATAGAGACAGCTTTGCAAAAAGGTTCAGGAAGCAGCCATTTCCAATATATATGTGATTATGTGATGCGAGTATGGAATAATGAATGAGTAATAAGCATGTGCCAGTGGAATAGTACCCATGAGTCTCACCTCTCCAACTGCATCTGAGCTGACAGGCCGCATCCTATTTACCTTAAGAAGCACAGGCTTAGAATGTTTTCAGTACAGTATATTCAAACGTCCCTTTACCTGCTACAGCTAGACATGACTCAGAATCAGAATCAGATATTACAGCAGTAATAAACTGACCCAGTTTGACAGCGCTAGATAATATGACTCTGAAGCTGCGGTGAAATCGAATGTCTGGTTTGTGTCCCGTGCTGCGGCGGTAACTCTCTGTTCACGTCAGCTGCATTTACATGAAGGGTGTCAAGTGGGATGGACGTGCTTGTAACTGCAGGAGGGAGGTGGATTTTACAGACTTATAGCCTCAGACAGGCCATCAGAGGGCTGGGCTTCACGCCAGTATCATTTGCTATTATTAGAAAGGGTTGGGATTACGGAAAAGTTGCAACACATGATCACATTTCTTCTGTTATTGTAAAGAAACCACCATGTTTTAATGTTGTATCTATATAACTTTTCACCTTGAGAAAGCAGTTTGTATTCTGGTGTTTAAAACCCGCCTTGATGAAGTATTTGATGAGCTCGCGACTGGTTGACCTTGTCGTTTCCACTCCTCCTCCGCTGCCAGCGCAAGAAAGAAATTTAAACAAATTATGGTGCAGATGTCAAAGTGTTACATAAATGGGCCTTGGCTGTTGTACATTTAGCTCCGCTCTTCATTTTTCTTAAGCAGCGTGTCCACAAGGCATCTTTTACTGGCAGGAAGAAGCACTGAGGGGGCCATGGGGACAAGTGCCTGAAACCCCCCCCCCCCCCCCCCCCCCCCAAAAAAAAAAAAAAACACTCAGAGGTACTTTTAGCCACTGGATAAAATGCAATAATGTTTGCTAGCTGGGTTTTGTAGACAGCAGTATGCTGCCTCAGGGAAATGCACACAGAATCTTACTGGGAAGAGCTACCTCTCTTAATGCTCATTATATCTGCATTTATTTGTTGCTGTTTTGTATTGCACTAAAGATAAAATACATGATGTTAAGGGGAAGATGCTGGCTTACACTTACCTATGATTTGGTCTCGACTGATCAGATCAAGGTGGACTGAATCATTGGAGCAGTCTGTTTCAAAGATATGATAAATAAATAAGTACAAATTGGCCAAAAAGAATAAAGATAACTGAGGTGTATTCCATTTTATCTAGTCTTGCAGTGCAGATGGAACAGCTCAGCTCAGGTTTATCTCAATTTTAGGGTTTCTCCGTGTACTATTCTGCCAAAATGTGCTTTTGTTGTATCTTTTTCTTCATCTTTTCTGAATAAACTGCTGCATAAATGAGCAAGGCAAATTGTCTTTTGGTAGCTGCACATTGCACTTGAGAGAATTCATTTTTCTCCCAGGATTTTGGGGCTTTCCCTGCAATGCAATTCAAATTGTATAATGTACCTGTTGTTCAGGGTGTTCAGTTATTCAATATGTGCCTTTTTATAGTGGAAATAAGTTGTTGTATGTTAAGTTTCTAAGCTATGATACTAGCTTAGACACTAAATTAGACACATTATGCAACAGGAGCTGATATCGCAATTTGTACATTGGTAGTTTCCTTGTTGTTCCAATACCTTGTAAGCACTCAAAACCTCACAGCAGATACTGTTTTCATATGCAGCACAAGTTTCCAGCACAGGTTTTGCCCCTAGGGCCAAAATCACTCCAGTCAAGTAAAATAAGCAATTTTGCGGTGGGGTTTGGAGATTAGACTGACTTGAACTTAAGTCTCATTCGCAGCCGCGCAGATAGGAAGTGAAAACGGGTTGCTGGTCGTTTTTATTCAAACATTCATGATTCAGCTGAACTACTTTATCAGATCCTTCCATAATGGCAATGTGGTTCAGAGCTGCAGGTGGATTGAAAATAGGTTTCTGTTACAGTTCGTAAACAATCTGATAATTTACTTGGTTCTGTAGAGAAAGAGAGGAGGGGAGGGCGGGGGAGCAGAGAGCAAGTGAGAGGGAAATGGAGATGTTGAAAAGGCATGAGGATGACTGTCAATTCAATAATTATAGTCTAAGGGGGAAAAAAAAGTCAAATCAACAGAAAAAAAAAACATATTGAGATATGGATTCCTGCCCAGGGTGAGGTGCTGACAGTATCTCTCCCTGTTATCTGAATCTGTCACAGAACCTATTCCTCAATTTTAGTTCTCTGGAGTATAAGAAGAAGAAGAAGAAGAAAACACTCCCCTGCACTCAATCTCATCCACTGGCAAAGCCATCACTCACACGGTCATATTTGAATTAGATGTCTAGACATACAGTTTGCCAAAGGACTACTCTGCTTTGTCGTTGAGGGTTTCCATGCAGCCCTTATCCTCTATCAAAATGATAGAGTCTCAGAAAAGGATCCGAGGCTAGAAATGAATGTGTGTGTAAATGGATACTATCTGGAGGGGTTTCCTGGGAATGGGTGGCTGAAGTCGTGTAGAGCCTCTTTCTCGGGAAGTGAAAGGGGCAAAATCATCCATAAGAAGTGACAGAATCAATATGGTGTGGTGAGATACTGTAAGATTTGACACAGCAGTAGAAACAGTAATGGTACTGTATGATAAGGGATGAATTAAGGGTCAGTTCAGTCACACTACTTGCCCCCTTTTTCCAGCAGAATACATATTTATGATGCTTATTCCCAGCACAGGTCATTAGTAATTCATATAGTAGCTAAGGGTTAAATGCTCTTGTGAGACATTTAAGAATGGGAACCATCCAACAAGAGATCTAGTCATGACTTGAAATTTCAATAATGACTGGAATGATACATACTTAGAATTTCAATACTCCCGGTTGTCCACTTAGGACCACTTTAAGTTTACATAATTGGAAAAAGCCTTAATGTACTTTATCTTCATCTGTTATGCAGTAGCAGATACAGTATCTAAAAGCGTTTTTAACTTTATGGCGATTTCTATATTAGAAAAAACATTATTATGTCATTCATTGATAATGGGGAAGGGGAATACTACATACAACTTGTCCAGTACGTATCTGTAGCAATTCTAATTACCATAGCATTATTATATCCATTTGTATAGTGGATTGTGGAGGACATAAATGTCTGTACCAAATTTGATGGCAATCCATCCAATAGTTAAAGATAAATTTTACTAATAATTAGTGGAGCTTGATGTAAAGTCAGGACATCACCAAAGTTAGTAGGATTCATCCTCTGGCAACCATGAATGCTGTTACAAAATTATGTGGCAGTACATCTAATAGTTTCACATTTATGTCTGGACCGAAATGGCAGACCGACCGACTGTACGACAAACGAATGTTGCTATCACCATCATAAAAAGTATCAGTGAAGGGCAACCAGATGGTCATATGGTTAGGGTGCATACCACATGGGTGCCTATGCCTTGAGCAGCAGCTAACTGGTTCGACTAGCTAGCCAGACCATTTAGTGTGTCGTTCCCCTATTGTCTTTGCCTCATCTCAATCCAATCTCCGCCATCTTTCTGTACTGTAACACCGGCACTCTTTCCTCTTTGGCAATTTATTTGCTGCTTGTTTGCAACAAGCACTACTTGTGTCCAAAATGACCAATAAACCGAGAAACAATGTCACTGACCATTACACATCAATTGATGCTTGCTGGCTCTTGTGCTATATAATGACCTGGCTTCAGGATCAGATCAAAAGGTGTGTGTGTGTGTGTTTGGAGGGGGGGCTGATTATCATTGGCTATCATTAAGTGAAGTTGCTCAATGTGCTCGCGACACATCCAGAAAAAAGTTAATCCTGGCATTAGTGATCCATCGCCCTTTATTCCCACCCTCTTGCACTGATCACTCACCTACGCTTGAATGCCACTATACACTGACAGCTCGCCCACACTCCTGCATCCATTTTCACTCATCTCACCCCGGTGGAAATTGTACCTCTCCTCTGATTAGTAAGTATTATTTATGCACTCATCATCCTCGGAATTTCACCTTTCTGCTGCCAAGAAAATAGGCCAGCTCCAATCTTTCATACAGATGAGTGGGTCTGATTATTCGCAAATGTTTATGTGCAAGCATGAATAGGTGCATCCGTGTATTTCTGTGTGTGTATGTGTGTGTGTGTGTGTGTTTGTGTAAGGGTGGCAGTCAATTAAACAAACAGACACTGTCCTTGGATAAGCTTTCTGGGTTTCTCAAGCACCTAGCTTCGATTCAGGGAACACTACAGTTCTGTGTGTTCAATTCCCAGCTGTATAACTGGCTCCATCATACATGCTGTGCACAGAAAGAGGGAAAAGAGAGAAAGAGAGAGCAGGGGAGGGAGGTAAAAAAAAAAAAAAAAAAGATGGAGAGAGGGAATTGGAGGGGGGGGGAGACAACATGAGATAGAAACAGAGACCTAGAAAAGGGAGGAGAGAAAGAGGGGATACAGAGAGGATGGAGGAATTAAATTCACCACACAACAGTGCCATCTAGTGGGCTCCTTTTTCATCCATCCCTTCATCTATCCTTCCTTTCCCCTTTTATTTGTCATTCTTTCTTCCCTCTCCCTGCTACATTATCTTACAGTTTGTGCTTCCATCTTTTCTCCCAGACACACACACGCTCATACATTACACATGTGCTTCTCTGTGTACTCTGCCCATGTACTGCAATGATTCAAAACAAGCAAATGGGGCTCATAGACACACAGTGAAGAAGTTGCTAGCCAGTATAAAATCACTTGTTTGTCCCTGTCGTCCTCTTACCCTTGTTTACTTCTATTTTTCGTCCCCTCACATTGTTTTTTTTTCTCTGACCTCCCTCTTTTTGTCACCCCTTTAACCCACACACACACACACACACATCCCACCTCTCCCTCGCCCTCCCTTCATCCCTCCCTCTCCAGAGCGCCACCACCCAGACTGTAAACAGCGGTGATGGATTACTAATTGTCCTGCTCTAGATGCAGTGGGGTGGAGACAGCTGCGGGTGGGTGGATTGGGACGTGGTGGTGCTGCCGTGTGTGTATGTATGTGTGTGAATGTGAATCACGCAATCAGAGCAGGAAGCTGGGTTTATAAAAAAAACCTCTCCACACACACACATACACACTGCATAGTAACACGTATGTTCTGTATCACATGCTGTGGTTTCAGAAATGATGAGATTATATATGACAGGACATTTGACCTTCACACTAAGCATATGCCCTTGATTGCACATATGCAGTTTGATACCTTGCCCATTAGTTTTGCTTTGATAGTCGTAATTAGGCCCTTGGGGGATCTGCTGCAATCTTCAAGCAATAAACCCTGTCCTGCAACATAAAAATAAAGCAGGGCGTTACAGCAAAGGTGTTTTTCTCAAATGGAGATTTTGCTAAGATATGAAAAGGACTTTCATAAAAGCTAACACTCAGGTTTAGGTGCCGTTTCTTTTGATGGACACTCGGTGGTGGCGCTGACTTCCCCACAGTGGCAATTTTAATCTCCTTGCTCGGGGTGGGGCAGTCTCGAGGATTGCCACGGTGCATGAAAATAAAAGCAAACAAACACAGACCAGACTCAATATAAAAATACACCAAATAAAGGAGTTTAGCTGGGTTACCAGTGGGCCTGTTTCACTGTTAAGCGGTCAGGTCAGTCTGAACTCTTGAAAATGTCTCTTGGATGTTTTGGGAGATACGCTTATCTGTTTTCTTGCAGAGATTATATGAGGAAATTGCCACCAGTGTCAATGTCTGGATAAAGCTAAGTACCTGAAGCTGTAGCCAGGAGATGATTAGCTTAGCATATTAACTGGAAACAGCTAGCCTGGTCGTGTTTAAAGATATAATAAAATCCGCCTACCAGCACCTCTAAAGCTCACTAATGAACATGTTACATCTCCTTTGTTCAATTTGTGTAGAAACAATGGTTGTGGTTTTACTGGGGTGTTATATGTTGGATTATTTCTCAGCTCAGCTCCCATTGCTTGACAACTCTATGACTCTGTGACATTTGGATAGAACCAGGCTTGCTGTTTTCCCCGTTTCCAGTCTTAATGCTAAACTAAGCTAAGCTAAGCTAAATGCCTGCTGGCTCTAGCTTCATATTTAACATACAGATATGAGATTATCAATCTCAGTTTTGGCTCTTTTTTAGAAGCAGCTGGAGCTTGACCTGTCAGGATACTTTGGCCTGTTTCCTGACTTTATGAAAGTGTCATAATAAATCACAGAAGAACAGAACTTAACCTAAAACTCTGAGTGATGGACTGTGTTAATCTTTCCCAACTTAAAATGGCTGTAGCTCCTATTTAATCTGCAACAAGTGAGAGAAGTTAAAAGTTGTTAGCTTAAAGTTTTGGATGAGAGTTTTTGGGGGGATGAGTCTTTTACGAGCTGATACCAGCCTACATAATTGTTGTCCTTTTAAATTCTCAAGGCAACACACATTTTACTGCACCAGTTGCGACGCAAGCTGTACAGACTGTAGTACAGTACCGCTGTAAAATCCATAAACAGTAAAGTCTTAATGCCACACTAAAACTGAGCTTGAGTCAGCACACATTCACCCACACACATCCCCTTATCTTCATGTCCACCTTCCAACTCCTGTGCTGCCTGCTTCCTTCCTCTCTCGGTCTCTATGGTCACATCACCTATCAATTAAGCCGACACCGGCCAATGGAGATGTTATCTGTGCGGCTTTGGCTTGTAGTTGAGGGGACAACGAGTTGATTGCCCTAATGAATTATATATGCATTATTGATAAGCTCTACTTTTGCCCAGCTTCTATAAATATATATTTATATAACATGTCACTGTGTCTAATCGTCACCGGCTGGCCCTGTGTCTGGCAGGGAGGGCGGCCCAGGAGTGGTGCCAAGTGTGTTTATATGCAGGTTTGCTGCTTGGATTATTTGGAGAGGTGTGTGTTTGCATGCAGACTAAAAACCTGGTCATCGGACAAATTCCCCCTTACGCCAAATTAAAGTTTCTCCGATAAATATTTTAAGCAAGACAAGGCAAAAATGACTCCTAGCCTCCCCAGTGCAACAAAAATGGCATAGATACATGGATGATTGATTGACTGAGTGATTGATTTTGCCCGCTAAGAACAGCCCCCGTCTTCTTCTGGCAGTTATCGAGCAGCTCCACTGCTCAGCAAATGTCATTCATAATTAAAATGTACAAAAAAGATGAGTTCAGCTTCAGGAGTTCAGGCGTCAGCCCAGCACGCCAGATCTTCTTGACTTCTTTTGCAGCTATGAGGATTGATTTGATCAATCAACACCCTCTGGGTCCTCTGGGTTTCAGCTGATTGTGAATAATTTAAATGCAAACTTTGGCAGCTTCAACAGTCGTCTTAGGGCAGCGGGGGGTGGGGGTGGGGGGTGGCTTAGTGGAGCAAGATCAACATTTGATTGTGTCGTTCTAATCTGAGCAAAACCAATCTCCTCATTACCGCCTCTAGCCGCTGCTACATCAGAACCGATTCTCAGGCTCTTTCATCAATAGTTTTTTTGGAAGCGCAGTCATACAGAACAGTACAGTAAGTGGTGCACAAGCTGAAGATGTACACATTGTATGCACAGAAGGCTCTGTCTTTCTCAGATGTACACACACAGAAACAGAGGTACTATTCTTGATCCAGAGCGAGAGCAAACACACACTTTTCTGTGCCAGACAAATGAACTTGACTCAAAGCGTTTGTTCTAGCGATTGTCCTCTGAGTTCTCACAACAGGACAAAGTGTGCAGTGCAGTGACTCATAAGTTATAGCAAAAGAGAACACACATACGTAGACAAACATCTACTCGGTTGAGGCAGTCAGGAGCGGGCGCATTCCCTCCCCCCGCTCATCATTCAGTGGGAAATATAATGAATGTTTTGTGTGTGGATTTTAATATGTGTGTGTGCACGTCACTGGTTGGCGGTGAGAATACTAATTTGCGTTACCTGTCAAAACAAGCTGCGCAAAGGCCCGGGCTACAAGTTATCTGGCTCTATTCATTCGGATGACAGTCCGCCATGGTAAAATCTCTATTGTTTACTGTTTACCAGCAGTCCAAACTGAGACAAAATGATATGTCACCAATAATGTGGTTTTGCGCTCTGATTGGAGCACTGTGGTGACAAGTCTGTCGCCGACTGTTGCAGTCAACAGTAGAGCTGCTTTTTTCTCAGGCTTCTGATCTCAGCAATCAAGAAAAGAAGAATCCCAATGCTGTCAATTGTAGTGACATTTCTTTCTGTACATCTGACAGACAGCAAAGGGGTTCCACATTTAAGTAGCTCTAAAGTACAGTAGGTCTGCTTTTGAAGAGGAAGGAATAGCTGTAATTGCCGTCATTTCCACACCGAAGCTCCTTTCATTTCTCCGCATGGCCCAAGAAATTCAACTTGACATTCTGAGACGTGTCGAGTCCCTTTTAGACCCTCGGTTTCCATCTGCTACCCTTTACTTTGTCTCTCTACCCCTCCGTCATAATGTGGCCATGTGCTCTAAAGAAAAAGACAAGAAAGAAAGAATAAAAACTCTCCACACTTTGCTGGCAAGGTTTTGCAACAACAAAAAAAAAAAGCTGCCGCAATTACATTTCGAGCCTTGGGTCAAGGGGAGAGGGTAGAGTGGAAGGGGTGAGGGGAAGGGAAGAAGTTGAAGGGGGTGAGGATATCTGGGTGAGATTGGTCATGCCTCACCCTCCCAGCTGAGCCTCAAAGAGACAGAGAAATGAGAGGAATGGGATTGCCCATTTTGTCCCTGGAAAGAGAAATAGAGCCCCCGATCCACAGCTTTGAACCCTCTCACATGTCATAGATAGACAAACAGACATGGACACAAACACACACACATACACACACATGCAGCCCCGTCCTCCTCTGGTCACTACACCCTGTGGGCCACATGATGACTCAGTGCTTTAATCGTATCTGCAGGGGATTGATGCCCAGAGAGGAGTTTCTGCAGACCGGGCATGAGCAGGGAAGAGATAGGGCGGGTGTGATAGCAACACAAGGAGAGAAACAAAGAAAGAAAGTCTCCGACCAGAAAAAAAAAAAAAAAAGGAGAGCCATCAGAATCAAAGGTGCAGCTATTGAACCACGACGACTGCCTCACGCCGAACTCATTATTGTTCTCAGCGGTGAAAAGAGACGGCCTTATTATTCTCCTGTGCATAACAAGAACTCATAACGGGAGATTGCTCGCAGCATTTATGGAATAGGGATAATGCTTAGGTGCTTCTTGTCCTTACCTTTGGCACAGTCTTTTTCTCACATAATCCAATCATTTAAGTATTCTCCAGCTTATTTTACTTGTTAGTACTTCTCATTCTCCTGGAAAGAGGGTGGAGGTGAGGTGGGAGAAGGTTGACGACTGGGAGGGATTTGGAGGTGAGGGGTGCTGGTGTGGGGATAGAAATGTAACTAGTTAGGGGAAGAAAAAAAAACGACTTGCACTTGGGTTTGTGCATTTTCTTTTTCATTCTCTATTTCTGTTTCTAATCTGACAATATGGCATAAATTAATAGCTGTGCTGTCATCGAAAGGACTAAAGCCTGTGCACTTAACGCTTCAGCGCAGTTTAATTTCTGACAACATCCTTTTCTAAATGTAGCTGTAACATGCACTTATTATGCCTCTTTCCTAATACAATCTGTTAGATTACCTGTTTAAATTTTAAACCAGAAAACAGCCACCAGAAAGCCTCAATTATTACTTTTCACACCAATTTAAATTTACTGCACTAAGCCAAAATTGGGGGGGATTATGTGCAAACAGAGATAAAGTTCCTGAACTGTGAACCCCCCTCAAAGGCAGCTCTTTATGCTCAGCCATTATTACAGTTCAAAGCCGCTGTCTAGCCTGTGGTTGTGAATACGATCACATCCGGTGGTTCGGGTAGCCTTTCTCTCAGTGAAACTGTAATAACTTAACATGTTTCATAACTTGGACTAATGTTATTAACATACACTTTAGTAGCTGTTTCAGTACAGCTAAGTACAACTAAAAGGCTATAACGTGACAATGTATCCGTACGTGGCAGCAGAGCAATGTTTTTTTATTGAATGCAACATTGCTCTACAGTTATTCCCATGAGAAATATTCCTGTATCTGTAACATTAGCATTCACAACTGTCTCACACATATCAGGATAGAAAAACTAGAGAATGCTGTAGTACACTTCAACAAACCAACCAGTTATTCCTCATCCTTAAAGTCTTTCAAAACCAGAATGAAGCCAGAGGCCCACTACTACACACGGGCTGGTATAAATCACAGCTGTATTGAGTTACTTTCCCCCCCAGACTAACTAGCTGGATTTTCAAACATTTGAAGAGTCATGTAGTGGCTGAGATAGTCCTGAACATTTCTGACTCTCTCCTTCAGTCTTTGTCGGTTAACAATGTGAGGCAATATATCTCCTTTTTTATTTTTTTCTGTTTGGATGTTTAGCTACTGTGTCATACAGTGTAAAGTTTCTCTTCTGCAGTATTTCTAACAGAGTTGCTGCTGAAGACGTATGTGTATATGTGTTATTTTGAAAGAAATTGATGAAAGAGGTGCTTGCAGTTACCACCAGTGTGTTTTACTTTTATAAACCACAACAATGTACCAATGTATTTATAGCCTGAGCCTGAAAATGCATTTATGGATGGCATAAATATTTCATTTTTAAGCTTCCTGATCAATAAGTCTGATGGAAGCATGGTTTCCATCATGTACCTGATTACATTTATATATTAGATAACTAATATCCACCTAAATTAATTGCTCATTGTATCATATTATAAGACTTCCTTTTACATTGTACAAGCTGACCGAGTTCTGTCAAGATGTCCTTGATTATTTCTCCCACACTTTAATCTGCCCTTTATATCATGACATCAGGCCCCACATGTTCAAAACACAACCTTGCTTTATCCCGTGGTTTAAAAGTATTTTGGGAGGTTTCTCCTCCTCGTATAAAATGAAGAAAAACTGCAGGCACAGGCTCTGTCTGAATGGTTTCCTGGCAAGAAGATGCTCCTAGGTGATTACAGTAATGATGCTGGGAGAACTCCTTGACACAGTTGCCGATTAGAGTTGCTCAGATTGTTTTCTTTTGTATCAGCACTGTAAAGGACAAAGTACAGAGGCCATTTATGGGCTTTATATGACATTATATCACTCATTATGAAACATATATAAATCTATGTTTTTCTCATCTTCATTATTGGTGTCCATTGTTGTCGACTATACTGTTGTAAATGTTGTAGCACAGTAGCATTTATTGGCACGTATTCAAAAGCACTAGCTAGAAAGTTAAGGTTACTCGAGTAACCTTAGGAAATAATAGTAATAATAACCCATTAATACTTACTTACTTCCTCACTTTTGTTGCATGTCTCGGTGGAAAGCCGCTCACTTATTGCACTCCTCTTGACATATGCTGCTTTGCAGTTGCATCAAGCCCCTTTGCCTCAAGATGTTGTTTGCCCCATTATCTTCTGTGGATAAGTGGTGAGTTACTGCAGTGTTTCAAATGCGCCGTGGTTTTGAAAAATATTTTTACTCAAAAGTGGCAGCCAATTTTCCATTTCCTCAGCACCACCCTACCCCCATTCCCATCTTTCTTCCATTTACATAGTCTATTGTATGAACTCTGGCTCCTCAGAAAAAGTCAAGACAATGGATTACTTAAATTTTTAAAATGTATACAGTGAGTAAAGAAAAGCAGCAGAAATACACGGACACAACTAAATGGGGCTGTGATGTTTCCCAGTGTATTGATTCTGTAATACATTGACGTATACATGGTCTGTTTTTTTTTTTTTTTTGTAAATTCATATAAAAGGCAGAGGAAAAAAAAAGTAAGGCTTTGTCTGTGAATGATTAGTTGCAAAGTTTTGTAAAGCGATAATGTTTTTTTTCAGTTCACTGCCTCCGCAGTCTAAACAACTCTAAGATGGCTGACTTCTAAGGAACAACTTTGCGCCGTGTCTGTATCTGCATCTCCACATGATAGGCTGCTAAACCTGAGGTTGTGTTTAATCTCATATTTTTCAAAAAGATAATAGGGAAACCAAAGCATATGCAGCTCTGGCACAAGCTATTGACTAAGTATTTGCCATGCAAGGAAAATGAATGTGGAGAGTTTATCTCTATTCCTCTGCTTCCACACACTGCTGCGGTTGAATTGGTCCGGGCCGTTGCCATTAATACTGTGAGCATCACTTGGAGTGTTCACTCTAGTTAGAAAGCAGTCTGAAGGTTCCTCTATCAGTACCAGGACTGCTGTCACAAGTGCTTTATGCCAAGTGGCTGTGTGCAAATATGGAAGGTGTTTTATAGAACCCCATGTATAAATCCCTTATTTTTAAGGAATGGGGCTTTTCTTTTTTTAATCATGTATTTATTTATTTATTTACTCTGTTTACAGAACAAGGGAAAGCATTAAACCTTCTGAATTCTCTTGAAAAAAAATAATCAACCGAGCTGTGCAATAAAAACAACAAAGGCTAGCGTAATGAGCACAAGGCTTTCACAGCACCATTATCAGCCAATGCGGAGAGATGAGGACCCTCGCACAATTACAAGTCCCGCACTTATCTTGTCGAAGCAGATTCTGCAGGGGGAAGAGAAGCTTGTGTGTGTGTGTGTGGGCGGGGGGGCAGAGTGCATGGGCCAGGCCTTTAAAAAAAAAAAAAAAAAAAAAAACCTCAGTAAACTAACAATCTCCAGTGGTCCAGTATTCTATAGATTTCCACAAATGGAGCAGGACATCATAACATTTCTTTTTTTGCCGATTCCTATCATGTCATATGGGCATGTCATTATCTCAGACCGGGCATGATGTATATCAGGGCTTGTTAACCATTGTAAAGTGCTGAAATGCCATGTAACTATGATGGATTGGGTCATACAGCATTTATTATGGCTGCAGCATCTGTGTTAAAGGGTAAACCCACACTGAATCACACAGAAAACTGCTGGTGGCTGATTGTGTAATTGTGAGACATATCATGTCTGTGGGATATGACATGTCCAATGATATATTTTTTGTAAGCCCATTTTCCCAGAAAACACCACTACTGTTAAAGCAGCTTGAGGCCTGATAAGCAGGTTGAATGCTTTTTTTTTACTTGCTTGCTAGGAATTGTCTTTTGTAGGGGCATTGATACATTGCCAATTAACATGTTACCATCTGTAATGGCAGCAATGTGTATCATGTCACCAAATGAAAAAAAATCAACAAGGTACCTTTAATTTGAAAAGGCTGAATATCACTCAAAAGCCTGTTTTTTATTTCCTTTGTAGTGACTAAACTGAACCTTCAAAATAAAATTAAAAACATTAAGTTTTGCTGTAGTAAAAGTTTAGACCCATGGCACTGCTCTCCATGGATTCAAGCATATTTTCCTTCTGGTCACATCCCAATCACTGACTCACTGTGGATTTGCTAAGGCACACAGACATATTGGTTGTCACCACTCTACAGTCCCATGTTGCTTTCTAAAACCAATGTGTCTACATTGCCATGGACGACTGTTGGCTTTTTCCTTCCAACCAAACTGCACAGCAGCTGATTTCACTGATTAACACTTTCAACCAGAGAGGAGAGAACCAATTAGTGGAATCAGCCTTCGTACAGACTGTTTGGAGGGAAAACCTGCATAGTCTTCCATGGCAGAGGGCTGAAAAGCAGTGATTCATGAGGGACAGTGGTGGGGTTATTTGTCGGACTTGCGCTGCGTTGTAGGTTAATCTGACTCATCACTCTGCATCTCGGCCCTTATTTTCCCCTTCTTTCCTGTCACTTTCTGTTGAGCAGGCTAAATTATGGGAATCGAGTGTGGTGACTTACTGTTCTTTATGTCCCCTGTGTGCGCGTTCGCATGATAATCAAGTCAGTCTGAACTTGAGACTTCATATAAGAGCTGATTTATGTAAAAGATGGAGAGAAAAAGCCCTTTCGAGAACGTACAGTGTCACTGAGACGTCAGTTCCAGTCTTGGTCAGGCTGTCATTTATTTTACCACTTTATGGTCATGTGTGGAGTGCTGCAGTCACAAAACGACTCGCCTCTGTGAGTTTTGACTGTCTGATAATTTGCTATCACCAAAATAAATATGTGGTAGACCATGCAATACCCCCACAGCAGTAAAACGTTTATTATGTATCTGCTTTTATGCGATGACTTGGTGATTGAGGTTTTTGAAGAACCGCAACTTTCCCACTTTATCATATTCGAGCTCATCATCAGAGGGCTGATCACTTTGTAGCTTCCCAGTGCCAACTTTCAGCTCTTTTGTCTTGTCAGAAGAGACAGATTGTTGTGTGCACACCACGCCTCACATTGTCACAAAATCCCCTGCGGGCTGATTCATTACAGTCCATGATTTGGCTCATCACTTTGGTGTCATCTGCAAACTTTGAGCTGCGCTAGGCACAAGCACTAGATGCATATGGTCACATTTGTTTCACAAAGGATAAATCTGACCAGTGACAATAATGACAGGGGATGGAGAATAATGATATGCAGGACAATGGGGAGAAGCCAGTGCTTTAATAGAGAGATTGAGCCCTCAAGCCAACAAATCACTCCTCTACAGTGACCTCTTACAATGTGTGATTTAGTAATTGACATTCCCCCTCTCATGTTGATCCTGGCTTCTGGCTAGTGGTTCACTCTGCAGTATTCACACCATCCAATTCCTGAAAGATGTATTTAATCAGAAACACTTTGGCACCCACTGAAAGGCCATGGCGATCAAATGGGGATGCAGGTAAGCTTGTCAAATTTGCGAACATAATTCAAAGCTCGATATATCTTAGAGACGTATACTTTTCTCCACGACGTCATGCACCCCAGCAGCCTGGTCTTTCTCTTTTCTAACTAATAACAAACTGATGACCCAAGTTTTGCGCCACGGCAAAGAAAAAGTTTGAAAGAGTCACGATTTTCTCGGCTATCAGCGTTCGAGAGTTTCTCAAATGCCGAGCTCTATTGCCAATTAATTGGGATGGATGGAAAGACTCGTCTCTGCAACACCACAATCAAAAGATCCTTTAGATGTTCAGCGGTTTAGAAGAAGAAATGCTGCACAGTCAATCACTGATCACCATGCAACAACTGCTGACTGTTATTGGAGATCACAGTACGGCCTTCTGATTCATAGTTCTCTGTTTGTAGCTTCACGCCATCTTGTTTTCACAAGAGATATCATATTGATCACTCCCATAAGAGAAAGATAAAAAATAAACTTTGTTGTTGGAGAGATGGCATTTACAGCTTCATTGGTAAAACTTTGAATTGGATGCAACGTGTGGTGTGTGTCTGTGATGTGTTTACTGTCAAGCAGAAATGTTGAGGAAGGACATGGCCGCTCCTTGCTTGGCGCTCGCAGACTGACACTTTTAATACTGCCGCCAGAGAGGAAATATGGTAGGTGACCTAACACGGAGGCTTACTACTGATGGTCACAATGAGAAGGCTGAGTGTCAAAGCCATTATACAAGCTTCTGAGAAAACACACACACACAAATCAACCTCTGCTGCCATGCCAAGATTCTTGACTCCGCGCGCAGCCTTTGGGGCGATTTCCCTTTTCATCAGCTTTTCTCTTCGTCTTCCAACCAGAACCAGTTAAGAGATTGGGATTTGATATGCTGTCACTCAACTCCTGCCTGATTCGGATGACAAGCGGGTTTCGTGAGCTGCTGTGGAGCTGATGCGAACCAAGCAGGGAGGAAAATTTCCGAGGCTTTTCGGAAGATTCCCCACTGAGCAGAAAGGCAATCATTAGGAATTAGAAAGAGGTGGAGGAAGCAGGAAAATAGTTCAGGGGAAAGGGGAATAAATTTAATGGCGAGTCAATAGGTATTGATTTTTATGTAAATTTCTACACAGCACAGGAGCGCCTGTTCAGTCATGGGCTATCAGGATCCAAAATAAGGGTAAAACAGATGAGGGGTATTATCCACTATTCACCGTGTCTACTATTTTTCACTTTTCTGCATCTCTCTCGGCCCTGCTACCTCTGCGGTCAGTGACAGTTTCTCATTCACCAACAACACTCTTCCTTTCTCTCTCTCTCATTCTCTTTCCCTCTCATTCTCTCCCTCCCATCTCCATCCCCTTTGTATTACTGCCATGCAGTCAAATGGATGTTGGCATATTTTAGAGCCCTGTTGTCCAACTCTCTCTCATGCGCAGGCCAAGTCCGTGGCTCAGCATAGTGCAACTTGGCAGCCGACGAGACAAGCACACTAAAGCAATTAGCACGGCCACCAACAGTTGCTCGGAGAACCGAGCATCGGTTCTGTTCACGAGTCAAACGTAGAGTATTATTTATATCCAAAGGTCAGCAACCCTCTCTGTCAGAGGATTTCAGATCTGTTAATGTGGGACGTTTACACTGCGGGCACAAAAAACTGAAGAAGCGGGAGTGATGTTAAAAGGGCAGGGCTGGGACAATGCCACCTCCCCTTCTCGTGTACAAACACAAACACAACAGAGGCTGAAGCTGGGCAGTGATAAAAGATCAGGATTTTAACAGCCTCTCTTTCACACACACAAACGCAGACACATGGCACACAGGAACGCACGCCCGAGCAAAGAGGTCAGTCATAAGCGGCGCACTCTTAAAGCGCCGGAGTATGACAACCTCAGAGGGGCTCACCGCCCTTGCTGTCAGAAAAGATGACCCTCATCTCACAGTCTTTGTTCCGAACAAGAGAGGAAGCACAGCGGACAAAAATGACAGTGGAGCCTAAGAATAGTATGTGCTGCTGGGATACCTGAGAGTAGCTGGCCTGATGTGACGTGCCCGGCATGAATGTACTGTAGGGGGGGTGGGGGTCTGTGCTGGTCCACAGTGCATAAGTTGATGAATAATGAGGGATTTCGGGATTCAGGGGGAGAAAAACAGTGAAAAATTAACAGCTAAGGTGTGAGAGTTGATAGCTGAGGCTAAATTTTCTTAATAACAAGGCTCCCAATGGTGTCCATGATGTAAATCCAGTGCTGTTTCATGACTTCCTGCATGTAAAACAGCACTCCTCCTTGGTTTCATCGTGCTGCTTTTCAGGCCAAAGAATAAAAGCTTTGCGTATCAGCTCTATTAAGAGCTTTCTACGGGAAAGGACCTCTAAAACCACCAATTAGTAACAGTCTGTTACTTTCTAGCATGTGTAAAAATGTGGTCCATGACCTCTGCAGAGAATATATCATATCCTCTGATTTACACTGCTTCAAACATACGCTTGAGCAATTCCCTTATATTCCAGAAATTCTCCATCCTTTAAAGCTTTTGCTTTCTTTTATTATTTAGGTACTGTTCAATAAATGACAAGCCTGATTTGTAGAAAATGATTTTCTTTCCTAAAATGAACCCTGCTGACAAACTGAGACAGCGTGCAGGCATAGTGTTGACGTGTCTAACCGCTGACTGATCTTAATTCGACTCTTTATCCCCACGACGGCAAGAAAGGTGTGATCTTGACACCTGTGCAGAATAAGCTGTTCATTTGGTTCATAGCTCAATCCCCCCTGAGATCATTCACAAATGCAGTTCTATTAGGCTCTGGTCTAATTGATTATTGCTTCATTAAGAATGCAACCTGTGGGATTTTCTACATTTCTAAGGTTAGGGTTGGTTTAGGGTCAGGGATGGGGGCTGGGAAGCTGGGTTGGGGCCAGGCAGAGGCCCCTTCAGAGCCTGGAGACTGGTGCTGATGGTCAGAGGTTAGGGTTAGGGGCTCGGAGCCAGGGTTCAGAGCATGGGCTAGGAAGACAGGGCTGGGTTTAGGGGCGGGGATCCATGGTCCAGGCCTGGGGTTAGGATTTTGTGTCAGGGTTAAGGTTAAGTTAGGAAATTTTAATGATTTAAAAAAAAAAAAATCAAACTTTTTTAGTGTTTTCTATGAAAACATGACCAAACATATTTATTTAGCTTCACCAAACTGTTTTCAAAGTTTCACATCATTGCTAAAATAATGTTAGATTAAGATTTAAAAGTCTGTGCATCTCCAGCTGGAGCATCATTCCCTAATACAACTTGTGATTTATGATGACCACTCCTTTTTAGTGAGCCAAGGGCCCGGGGCCGACGATGTCAGTCAATACCTGGAATATTGCCTCATTTACAGCAGCTGTCAAAGTGACTTACACTCATGCACACGCATACATACACATACGCACACACAAATACACCTCCCCCACTGTCAAAGTAAATTGGGTGCATGTTCCCTAAACCCTATTTATGGGACTCCCATTGTTTTTCTTGATGCAATGTCTGACACTGGGGAAGAAAGGGCAAAATTCATCCACCCATCATCCGGCGAGAGAGGAAAAAAAAACCAAATATATATAAATATATATATATATATATATATATATATATATATATATATATATATATATATATTTGAAACAGAGAGAGACAGAGATGGGCAGACAGGACAAAGAAGATGGAAAGGTTGAAACAGGCTGGCAGGCATAAGAAAGAGATGGATGGATAGAGAGACAGAGCAAGAGAAGGTGAGACAAACACATAGACAGACAGAGGGATAGACTGCATGCCATGAACTCAGCTGTCACTCCCCCCCCACCCCACCCACCCCCCTCGCCTCCCCCACCTCAGCTTCCTGTCACTCACAGCTGATGACAGCCCCCATCCTGTCTCTGCCTCCGTCACCTCAATCACACAAGGACCTGATACTGTCATCACACTCTGAGTGCCGTATCAAACCAGTACACTGCTATGTGTGTGTATATATTTGTGTGTACCTGATTGGGTATGTGACCCCTTGCTGGGGGAAGAATGCGATGCGTGTGTGTGCTCGCATGTGTGTGCAAACGACTGATTGTGTGTCTGCAATTTGACAAGCAAGCCTTCTTGAGAAAAGTCTGCCTGACTGTCGGTCTATCTGACAAGGTCCCATTCTGAGGAAAGCCTATGGATTAGACCGGGCCAACAAATACACCCGTCGTAAATCTCAGTTGCTTACACCAGGACAGTGAACGCTTCGATCTCAGGGCTGCATTGAATACAGATCAAAATCTGTGATGTGGGATTCCAGCTCATTGCAAAAACCCTCAACTGTCAAGTTGATGTAAAATCCAGGAAACATGTTTAGATGATTGATACTGATCCATAAGTCTGGGTTGTTTTTTTTTTCCTTTCTGTTTTGTTTTGTTATTGTTTTCCGATGCAGAATTTCTTCTCAGAGAGATATCATGTGTAGCTAGAGTCTGCTTCCATGGTGAAACAGGCAGACATGAATCAATATGCTCCACCACCATATATCAACTTTTATGTGCACTGAAATGAACATGCATAGAATTTCCCAATCAGGAGACATGGACAACACAAATTCAACCCGATTGTGATACAATGCCGTCATGGCCGGCGCATTTCCGGCGTCCATGCCCGAATAAGAAGATCGGAAACAACAAGCCATGATGTGGCGTCTGGGACGTCCAACGGCACCTCGACGAAAAATCTACCATGTCAGAATTTTTTCTATTTCCTACCTAGTGTGACATCTACAACATGTGTAAACATGGCATTGCCGCTTTATCGCCACCTGTTGGTTTGGCATGCTCTTAACAGCGCTTGGCATGAACGATGATCGGTCGGGGTCAAACTTGTAGTGTTGCCAGTCTCCTGACCAAGACTTTATGCCATTGCGATTGTCTAATCTGACATGGTGACCATCATGACAGAAAAAATCATGTAGTCTGATCCTGGCATAACTTCCTAGAGGACTTATACAACTAGAGTCACTGTGTCTAATATTATTTTTTCGCACTCACCTTGGAGAGATAAAGCTTAGGACTGCACTGCTGCTGTGACACTCACATGTTGGCACTTAAGTCATTATGTAGTAGGTCACATAGAATGTAGACATACATAATCTTGTCAGTGACCAATCATAAAGGAAATGGTTGGGTAGTTGTTTTTAGTGTTGTGTTCACCCTGCTCTTGCTCCTTCCAGCTGTTTTCACAGCTGCTTGCTCACCCTTTGTTTTGGTCCCCCCCGCCCAAACCTTCCAGAGGCAGTGTTCTTGCCCTATTGAAATCTATGCACATATTCAGAGAAACGTCCTTTCCTGCCTGTGTAGGGTGTCCCATTTTTAAAATATAACTTATGGATTTATTCATTAACTTTCATTATGTCCACTCAGAGGACACGAGGGAGACAAGGAGGAGCAGCATGTGTGTGTATGTGTGTGTATGTCTGTATGCTCGCATATGGACAATGATGTGGAGGATTATGGCTAACCTTTAGTTTTGGCCATTTTAAGATGATTAATTTGCCACTGTGTTTTTAGCTGGAGGGCAGATGCAAGCAGAGAAAACTTATAATTGCCTCAGTACTCCATACCCTTCTCAATGTCAAGCTTATGATAGAGAGCCCCTATTCAATAATGCCTAATCTAGAAGGGATTTAATCAGAAAACTGATACAGTTGAAAAAACAGCATGAGGTCAGGTTAAGTTATTCTCCTTCCCTTGACATGTTTTGTGGTTTATAAAGGCTTTTTAGCACCAGCATACAATAGCTTGGGAAAATCTGTGAGAGGGCTTTGCGTAAAACATCTTGCAGAAAGCAGAGAACTCCTAATACACTTGGGTTCACATGGAAATGCTCATTTTGGAATTATACAGGACAGCGCTCCAGGTTTTTAGCTGCCTCACGCAGTTCTGTATTATATAAGACCGTGAGATTTTATTTTCAAACCCTCTGTAAATGAAATTACTCTAAATAATAAAACATTTAGGACCACGTTGAAATAAAATAATTTTTTCAATTACAAAAACCATTTCCTGCTGGATTATTACTTTTCTATACAAACCAGATACTGATTTAATCTGCTTTCCTTTCTTGCATGGTTCATCTTGCAGTATATATTATATTCTGTCTTAGAGCAGTATTCTACCCACTTAGTAATTCTCTTACACAAAGTGTGAGGAATGAGGAAAGACAGATTAATAAACTTAGAAAACTTAGACTGATGCAACAGAGGCTAAGATGTCCAAATTTTGTTCCTAATGTCCAAAATCACCAGATACTACACTTCCCATAATGCAACTTGATGGCTCTTATTAGACCCTCCTGACCATCCTGGCCTAGTAATTTATTAGGTTATTAATGCAGACTCTTGGTCACAAGTTTGTATTCTCCAAGCCTGAACTGAGATAACCCTGATGACATCACTGTGACATTAAGGGTTATTTTCTATCACTTGACAGCACAACCATTTTCGCTGCTGGTCTTCGGTACATAAAAACCATTTCTCCCCTCACAAATAATACATTTGAAATAACCAGGATATATATTTCAAACACAACTCATAGTTGCTATGTGTAAGTTTTCGCTATCGCTACATAGCCAATGTTAACATTAACAGCTGTTTACTTACCAGTCTAGAAGAAAGTTCCACATTATAAAGTTACTGTTAGTTTTTCAGGCCTGTACCCAGACATTGGTAAAACTTTTTAAACAGAAAAGTTGATATTTAAAATGGAATTTATTTCATTTTGTATTTTGACCGATGAAATGTCCGCCAAGAAAGTACATGTCATTAATCTAATTTCTTTATTAGCAAAACTCGATATGACATCCAGTAAATTTGAAACTGTCCCCATATCCTACTTAATCTTACCTGGACTCACTGGAATAATGTTATATTTGCTTTTCATCTGTTACTTTATTAATGCGTTATTATTATTATTTGTGTACCAAACTGTTCACTAACCTGCTAAAAGGTTTCTTGTGTAAATGTCATCATAGAAAAAAAAAAGCAACTGCAAGATGAGCGGCACTTCCCATGACGAGTAAACTGCCTTTGATGAAAGTGAAAAAAATTCTGCTGATGGAAAAATAGATTTTTACTTTCACTTTCACTGAAAGAAATACTGCAAAAAGTGTTTTCACAAAGCTGTATTCCTTAGTAAAGAGGAAGGAGTCAAAGTGTAGCACCAGTTTATCCTTCTGTTTCCTCTAAGACTCCTTTGTTTACAACAACTACTTTAATTGCCAGTATATTCATATTAAGAGAAATACACTTTAATGCCCGATATCTTAAGTCCTAATAATATAATACATGTTTCGATCTGCTTCAGCTAGTGTGTCGTCTCCGCAACAGTAGCAATTAAAACAGCAACAATATAAATAATACCAGTACAGCACACATTGCATCCATCCTCACCCATGCTATTTTATCCTCGTCTTGTTGCACGCCTCTTGTGCAATCCTTGTCCTCATTTGCATTTTAATTCCTGTGCTTGTGCGGCTCGGCGTGGCTAATCCTGTGCTAACCTAAATGAGGCCTGTGTTCTCAGCTAAAGAGTGTGTGTTCCTGTCTCGGCCCTCGCCGCCTCACTCTGAAAAAGCCTTTTTTTTCGTTCCTGTCAGAGAGACACGCACGAATTTTCCTGCACACGTGAATACGCTCGCGCACAGGCAGGCGGGCGCTGTGCTACACACACCCACCCACACCGGCCCACACACACAAACTGACAGCCACTTAAGCACGAACACACAGACAGACAGGGAGGCACACACATTTATCAAAAAGGCTGGAAATCTTTGTTTCTCTCTCAAACACACCACATAACCTCATTTCTTTTTTTCCCGCAGCATCATATCTTGGTGAGGAAGACAAGATAGCCAATTAAATCAATCCTCGCACCATGTGTATATGCTATGCAAATACTCCTGCAGCTGAGGGAAGGAAAGAGGTGACAAATTCTGGCTCTCTGCTCCCTCTCTCTCCTCTACCTACAGTAAAAAGGTGCTTAGATGGAAAGAGGATTACAGCTTTGCTACCCACCTGAGACGCCTGTTGGGGGCTTTATTGTGTTTGTGCGTGAAAAGCCCTTTTACTCAAGTGCTGACGAGCCATGGCGAAATGCCGAGACAGAGTGAGAGAGATGCAAATTGTGCTGTTGGTGAGTGCATCCTGATTGTGTTTAGATAATGCTTAACACAGCAGCTGTTCATTTAAGTGTGAATGCGCGTGCGTTTGCGTGTAATAAAGTGCGCATATAGAGGCGAGGAGGCAGGATTCACTGTGTGTCTGTGTGTGCGCGCGGCCAGGTTTTAATGCATCGTCTTGTGAGAGGTTTGTATTTGTTCATATATGGGCGGTGCATTTGTCACCAACTCCTGCTCCCTTAAAAGCTCTCCCCTACCATTTTCTATCCCCAGATCCCAGGCTATGCATTTTTAGCTGCCCCCCTCCATTCATATTTAGTCATCTTTTAAGAACATTGAACATGTATGCTTGTCTTTACCCAGCCCCTGTCAGCTGACACTGACTAATTAAGATTTCATTCAGCTGTTTGAGTGATGAATCTGGCTCAGGCCTCACTCTGCGCGCACCATTTTGGATCCCCGATGGCAACTGGTAGACCCCACAAAAAATATCAGGAGAAGACCTTGTCTACTGGTGCTGTTCATCTTTCCTCCTAAAAGTTTACTCGACATAAATGTGCCTGGAGATCTGTTAGGTTTCAAGGATTTCACCATACAAAAGCCACGGCCGTCTCGTTTTTTTTCGTTTTTTTTTTTTTTTTTCTGACAGAATCCCGATGAGCTTGCTGACTCACTGACCAAAACATCAGGTGTTTTCAAACCTTTTTTTTTTTCCTCTCCTCTGTTTGCTGTTTGATCAAGGTTGCCGCCCGCTGTGCTGGCTGCTGGGCCAATCATTTGCCTTTAAACGCTTGCACTGGTGTGTGTCCAAGTGATGGGAAGAGGATGAGAGTTGTTTTTGGAAACATGTCGTGCATTTGGTGGTTGTTTGCTACAGCACTGGTTTTGCCATGATGCTTAATTTATTATTTGGAGAAATTTTTACTTGGTTCATAAAGTTTTTATTAATCGCATGCTCTGTTTTTTCCCAGTACATAATAAATCTGAGTTAATAAAACTGAGTTGCTAGCTTTATCTGAAAGGGGCACGCTACTGGTTTTACATGTCAAAGTTAATTTACAGTACTAGTTGCAGGAAGGGCTACATATCCTGTTTTTTAAAAAAGGGAGTTGTGAAATGTCTTGTATAATGGCTCTGGAGGAACTTTGTCAAGTCTGAGAAAGTCCCAGGAGGCTGCAACATTTTAACAGAAATCTTCTGTTGCAAGCCGGGGTGTGGAGTTTGAAAGATGTAGGTCTTTACCAGGCAATCAGGGTGTTATAAAGATGCTACTGAGTTGCATTATGTACTCTGGGAGCCAGGATTTTGAAGCTTGACCCACATTAGGGACTGAAATCCAGGATTTTTCAACCTCTGCTACATCAATTTTGACTCAAGTATTACGAATACAAGTTTTAAATTCAAATATACTGGGAGGTTGAATCATACAAGAAAGAAAACTGGTTACAAAAAAATCTAGAAATCAGTATTTCATATTGGGTAATCTGTTTTACAAGTCCCCAGACTTTGGATATGTGTAATACTAAAGCTGTAACAATTACTGGATTAATCCATTAGTCGATCAATTAGAGGATGTCTTGTCTTAAATCACGTATGTAGGGAAGTAAACAGCTGTTCGCTAACATGAGCTGCATGGCGATGGCAAAAACCTACATACAGCACCTTTAAGGTTTGGACCTGTAGATCTGAAGCCTGGTTTTCACACTTAAAATAACATCTTTTGTTTTCACAAAGAACATGTTTGTTTAATTGCAAAACAGACAAGGTTATGTTACATTTCATTAAGTTTGCCAAATATACATTCTCCACTGAACAAGAATCCCTTTTTGAATGTATTTAATTCTGTGCTTTAATGCCACGTTCTAGCAGATCAGACATGGAGCTGAGGTTGAAAGTAAATTTACTTAATTTCCATTCCGCATGGAAAAGTAAATTAAAAGAGAAAAAAACCTCTCAGCTCTGTAAATTAAATTTTCATTTCATTAAAGCTACCTGATCTCTGATATCAAACACCTGTTGTTTGCCTGGAAAAGTGGCTGCATGTCAGCGCACTGAGAGCTGGAAGACGATGGTAAATGCACTCTTAATGTAATGGGCATTCTGCTAATACTCTGACTGCAGTTACAGCCACGCACACACACACACACATAAACGTCAGTGAGGACTGCAGTCATGACCTATTGCCGGTCATAAAATGAAAGCTTGTCTGTTGAGTAAATGTGGACGAAACTCTATTTTTAACCCAAGTCATTCCAGTTTGCAGCATGAGTTAAATGCATAAATGTTTAATTCAGACATCCAGCTACACATGAGGATTTACAGTAATGGCAAATGAGGATAAAAACAACACCTTTTTCGCTGCTTCTCTTTTTAGATACAGCACAGTTGGAGTCCTAGCACTCCTCACTCATCTTCATTAACACGGCTCACAGGAGAGACCGGGGCAATGCCTCATTTGCCAGCCCCTCTTTTAACCCTGTTTAGCTCCCCACCCACCGGGCACACATGCCCCCTTCCCATTCGCTCCCATTCTCCCAGTCTCTCTCTTTGACCTCCTCTTCCTAATCCATTGTTTTACTTTCATACACGCCTGGCACGGGCACAGGTTGCGCATCGAACAGGACGCGGCAGTGGCGAATGTCAGCGACTGCGCTGCGGCCCATTTAGCATTCAACTCAGCCTCCACTCTCAGGACAGGGGGGCTCTGCAGGGACATCACAGTGTTGGAGGCTTTTAACATTCTATAGACGATTCAGCACTGAGAGAGAGAGAGAGAGAGAGAGAGAGAGGGGAGGAAATACAGAGATGGAGAACAATAGTAAAAGCAGATAGAACGGTGAGAGAGGAGCGGTGGATGATTCTAAGGACAAGGAAAAGTGGAAGGGAGGGAGACAAAGAGACAGAGAGATGCAGAAAATCTTTTGTTTGTGTTAAACACTGCAGCAAAGTGCTGTGTTCCGGTAAGGATCCTGAGTCATTTCCCTGCAATTACAGCGCATATAGATTTTAGAGTGTGAGAAAATAGTAGTGGAGTGTATTGTGAATGCATGATGAACATGAAGAATGTGTTTTCATCCTGATCCCGCCAGTGACATGTCTTGTTTGAACCTGGTTATGTTCGTTAAACATCGTAGGGCAGCTATATGGAGAACATATTCAAATACGCTTCAAATAAAGTCTGATACTTAATATTCTGCACTCAACCTGGGCCGCAGATGCATTGGGGTGGGGAGGTGGTGAGCTGCTGCAGAACCATATGCTTGTGGTTGAAATCTAAACTTTGCAATTTTAGATCAATATTTAGGCCAGATTCAATCAATCATTGTAGTCCAAAAAAGGCATCAACAGAGAGTGGGTATGATGAACCGGCTGCACTCTAAGATAATTGTCCTTGAATAGCCCATGTATGCATCCCTTATTCTACCTGGAAATGATTTTTTTTTATATTATGGTGACAGTTATGCTTCTGCAAGACCATGTTGTTGACATATTTGAAGTACCGATGCTACATTTTGAAGAGCAGAATAAAGAATAAAAGTGAAACACAGCTTTGATTAAACTGATGCTGTGAAGTATCTTTCGCATATTCAGTCAGTCTGTCTAATCTGCAGAAGCCAGCAAATCCATGTAGTGTGAGAGGCTTTAACTGTGCATACTGTCTTGATTAAGGTAATAAGCTCCACAGGGAGGCTTTTTTATTGTAAAGATTAGTCATCATATACTGTATTACACCTGAAGTTGCAAAACAAATGAAAGCATGAACTCACCTAGCTTGAACCTTTAACCACAGTGCATGGTTTTTTTTATCAGCAATCGAAAATCAATTCACTAAATTAAAGCTGGCGGCTGCAGTATTTTTTTTTCATAGATAGATGAAATGGATGACATATGATGTGAAAGGGGTCTACAGTAACTAACAACCCTGCAATTTCATAGCATCATTCCCTGTTCACTCCTTTCAGCCATGTGGGCACTATTAAATGCAAATAACTGAAAGGCTATTAACAGGGCTATTGCTACCAGGATGCCAAGGTCCTGGCTTCCTCCTACACATGGATGACTGTTGGTTTTGTATTCTTTTTACAGAAAGAATTCAAATATTAAAATAAAAAGAAATTTCCACCAGAAATGAAACCTGGGTGTGTTTAAACCACCATTACAACATCATGTAGAGAGAGAGATTTGACTTGACTAAAGATGGGTTTAATCCTCATTATATCGAGGTTTTACAGTGGGCTGAAAGGAGAAATACAGCCACCACGCTAAGGCTTGCTTTGTAAGGTGAAACAGTCCAGACGCTCACTGGTATTTCAAGAGTAATTTCAGCCATCATTCGCCATTCCGTCACTCAAATAGGCGAATTTACGCCTTGAACCTCCATTTTTTTCTTTGTTACGAAACTGGGATACCTTGGTTCAGCCAACATCATCTTTACCGCTTGTACCTCTACCTGAAACATCAATCACCTTGCTTCAAGGTGATTTCTAACCCGCTTAGACCTGTAAACATTCCTTTAAGTATGTTAACCATACAGTGGCTTTTGACCCACTGATGCATAGATGGAGTCCACCACACATATGCATTGATAAATCCCTCCAGACACTTCAGCTCTATCAGCAGTCACCTTATGTCCAATAGATCATACATCCTGTTGGTGTATTTCCATGGCTTGCTGGGCTCCAGGAGCAGCAGCAGGCACCGAGAGCACTATATCATGTTTCTTTTGAATCATATTAACGCCTAATCAGACGTTCAGCCAGAGGCTACAATAGCTCAGGCAAAGCATCAGATACTGGCCTTTTACCAGTCCCAACTGGCTGATTAGCATGTTCCCAGGGCTTAGAGTTCAGTACCTGCTGGAGCCATATACTGCCGCCTGACTATATATTTTCAAAGGTCAGAAATGCACCAGGAAAAGAAATGTACATACTTTCATTACAGAACCATCAGTAACTTATATAGTTACCTAGTATAGGTATATTCTGGGAACCTAAGGCTTTTTCAGCATGAATGAGGTGATGCATTTTCTAAAATTGCTTGGTAACATTTGTAGAGGACTCTTTGTGTTTTTAAACCTTAATTCCTAATGAAATGTGTGTTATTTGGCTATTCAAGCATGATGCTGTATTTGCTTGTGGTCATTTTCCTTCCTAACTAATCCTCCAGTTTTGTGTAGGGAAACAATTTATGATAACTAAAACTTAGACACTGCCCTCACTCATCCTCCTCCGCCTGCCTATCATCCTGCCTTGCTCCCCTGTGGTAAGCAACTCTGTTTTCTAACTGCAAACAAGATCTCCTCCTCTGCCTTCCCATTTATCTCCCAGCCATCTCCTCAACGCCATTTGATTTCCTCTTCTCCTTTCACCTCTCTCCCGTGTCTCCCTCGCTTCCAAACAAAGTCAGCGGGTGTGATTGGGCCTAAATTTTATTATCAAACCGGTCGGCTGCGCGTGGCGCAATTTTTCGGATGATTCAGCTTCGGGTGGGTGGTGTGTGTGTGTGTCTGTCTCTGTCACACAGACGCCGGAGGTTTCTAAAATGACTTCCTCTGCGGGCGTCCTACCCCAGCCACCAAGTTTCACCCACGCACACACACATTTTTACACACACCAAATGTGCTTTGACGACAATGCTTTTTACGGTTAATGGTTTGCCATGATTACTCCATCTGCAACAGCCTTCCAACCCTAATGAGAATTCAGTTACATTTTAAACAGCCAGGAGACGCCGCCGTCATCATCTTCAATTCTTCAGCCCCTGTGATTCCTATTTGACTCTTGAGGTGCCAAATTCAAATTCATTTCAACAGAAGAGGTACATTGTAAAATACCTATGAAGCAAGAGAATGCACTTAATCCAGCAAATATGCACTGTGTTAGTTTTGTGTTTAATGTGGAGCAACTGTATTATTCAGATAGGCTGGTCTCAAGGTTTGTACAAATGAGAAATGTGGCAATGAGTGAAGCTCAAAGTTTCAACCTCAAGATGACAACTTAAAAAGTACACTCGGCTTTCCAAAAGAAAGATCCAAGGCTGTGTTTTATGAACATTAGTGTGGGAGAAAAGGAAGCTGCATGTGTGTGTTCATTGTAATGAAATAGCAAATACCTTTTGAAATCCCTTATAAAGTTGTGTGTATTAATAAGCCACAGCGAGACGAGCCCTTCAATATGTGTTTGCGTGTGTCAGCATAGGTGTGTATCAGCCCAAGCGCTTGAGAAAATAAAAGACACACGAGGCAAATTCTTCGCCATGTGCTGCTCTCTCCACGCCGCTTCTGTTTGTTTGATTTCTCTTGTTTTTTTTCTTTCAAAGCGGAACAACGCAGGAGTACCGCTTGGCATGATAAAAGGGAGGAGAGGAATGAAATAGGAGCTGATGTGGAAGTAGACGGTATTCCTTCCCGTTTTTGATTTTTGTTTTTGCTTTTTTCCATCAGAAAATGAATGCCGGAAGAAATTTCTGCATTATTACATTTAGAACTTGTAATACAAACTTTTACTTCTCCTCTCTATGTAGTGTACTTTTTAGGTCTGTGCTACTGAGGGATTGAATAAAATGGTGACATTTTCAGCAAGATTGCCCAGCAAGATGCCTGAAATGACACCTAATTTACCTGCATTTTCTTTTCTCTGCTGTCAGATCTGTTGCCATGTAATGCCACCAGTTGGGTACATTATCATATCTCTCAATCTCAGTCTTGGTTCAGCAGCTGATAAATGAGATTGGGGTAAATCAAAATTGCAACGTCAGAATCAACACCATCTTAAACAACCAGAGAACAGCTCCTATGGTTACACTGGAAGTGGACACCATGGGAGGGGGTTTCTTCAGACTTCATTCCTTCCCCCAGGTCCATTTTTTCCATCTTGGAACAGTCCTTGCAGTTCCTAATCTCCACCAGATGCCCCTCAGTTGCTCTTCGCCTCCAGTCACCTGATCCTGCTCCTCCCTGCACACCTGTCCCTCATTGACCCCACACCTGTGACCTGTTCTCTCTACTCCAGCCCTTGCATATATAAACCGCCACTTTCTCACTGAGACTCTTTAAAATGTCTCATTTGAATACTTTTCTTGATATTGGTCTGTACTTTAGTCTCCAGAAATGCCTCTATCCAGACACCCTTCACTATGACTCTGCGTTAATCTTTAAATGCATCTTGTTCTTTCCATTGTTAAATGTCTGAATTGACTGGTAGTTCAACGAGGACAATGCAATTGATTGGACACACGTTATAAAGGTGCACACAGCCCACGCTTATTCAGTGTGTTTTATAGCAGAAATGGAACCCTTGAAACCCCCAAGATAGAATCATACCCGAAGGCATCTTCTCCAGGGGAGTATAAGATTTGTTGAAGCACGTTCCCAGCACAGCAGGCTCCATTGTGAAAAGGGTAAAAGCTGAGAAGCACCAAGGATTCATACTTGGAGAGGTGGATGAGGATCACAATTGTAACCTTAACAGAGTGCTGAATCCTCTGTCTGCAGAGATGGAAATAATCTGCAAGAAATCCATCCCTGTAGGTCTCCATCAATCAGGCACAATTTATGGTACAATGACCACCAAGCAGCTCCTGAGTCACAGAGTGCTTCACTGAAACTTAGCAGCCTCTGAAAGAGCTTTGCAAACCTTGCCATATACAGTTAGGCCCCAGTCACACCTGGTTATTAACATTACCCCATCCCTTTGTCCTTACCCCATGTCCTAGAACTTTGACTGCTTAATTTGCAGCTGCTGACCAATACCAGCTGTTCTATGGTGCTGATCTTTGAGGACGGAGAGCTCAATAATCAAAAAAAGCAAAGGTTCAGCTATTGGCCGCCTTGCATCATCTGAAAGATGGAACTTCCTGTCTCTTGGAATATGAAACCTTCCAAAGAAGAGAATGGTTTGCAGACAGTTAGGAGACAGGAGGTGATGGTACAAATAATGGCAGAACAAAATAATTAAGGGGAAAAGCAGAAATCTCTAGGAGCTATTGTCACTAGCTTGCTAGGCTATGACAGTGCACCAAGGCATCCTGAATGTCCTTGAGTAGCTTGAGCCAAAGCTTGGACTTAAACACCACTGAAAATACATGGAGCACCTGTGGATCACAGTGCAAAGTGACGTTCAATCACTGACCGGCTTTAAGTCTCAAATGACCAAAGCATGTGTTTTGATTCTGTTTTTTAGAGCACCAAGGGAGCTCTACACTCATTATACAGAAAAAATATGCAGTGATAATTTAACCAGTTTTACACATCAAACAAATAAATATAGGTCTGTCCTGAATGTCCTACAGTATCTCTATATGAAGCGCCTCCTGTGTGGCCCTGGTTCCAAGGTTGACAAACTTGTGTGTTTTTTAAGCTGAAGTCCGTCTGCAGAAATAAATTAACACAAATCCTAGAGGGATCTTCCCAGTCAGTGAAATCAGAGGGAGGAGGAGGGGAAAAAAAGGTTTTTTAACAGCAGGGCTTTTGACAGCGAGATGAGATCATTCTCCTTTTCTTTCAATTTCTGCTATTCATTCGCTTTATTGCCTCTTTCTTTCTGATCTGTCTCTTTCGCCATCTCTTTCTCTATCCTAACGAAATGACCCTGGAGGTTGGTAGCTGTGAGCAGAAGCTAGTCAATCAAGATTTGAGAAGAGAGGAGAAGATCCAAGACACTGCGTTGGATTTCAGATCGTATGCTACTGCGTATGTGTGTGTATGCGTGTGCACTCCAGCAGGGGTTACAAGACAGGTTGGCCTGACACAGGAGTCAGCTCTCAGTGTTGCCTAGAAATGAGGCAGAAACTATTCCATGGAATCTGCCTCTTAAGACAGACAGGGAAAGTGACTTGGGAGTTAACAACCACTACAGTTATTGTATTGAGCCAGTTAAAAAAGGATGCTTTATTTCTTTATTTATTTTTGTTTGCTTCTGTTCTATGGAGAGAGTTTGAGAAATGACCAGACCCGGTAGAGAATTTGTAATTACCTCTGGAGCATGACGCTTATCTCATTTCACACCTGCCTGCATTATACATCCTGGAGACAAAGCAAATTAAAAAATGTGCATGGTGGTCTGGCACTCCACCTACAGTTCAGGGGAAGATACATAATAAAGGACGGTTGAAGCGAGGAGAAATGCAGCCTGTGGGGGTGGTTTGGTTTGTAGTTTTCCAAGTGTTTTCAGCCTGATGACTTGATTTCTCACCTGATGAATTTAGCCTACACCATGGTTTGTCAGTGTTTTTCCGAATCCTCGCCGCCCTCAGTGATCTAAAATGAAAGGTTGATTTACTTCAGTTCAAGAATGCCATCGGAAACATGGGGCATTCGCCTTGGGCTAATGAACTCAGTGAGAAATCCAGGTTTTACTCTACAGAAGTGAAAGAGGCTGGAATCAAAATATGATTAAATGCTAATTAAACACACCATTAAATCTTGCAATGGATGTGGTCGCCCGTAGTGTACAATGAGGTTCATGCATCAATGGCAAGCTGTCCAGCTGCTGCTGGGTTGCTTCATTTGTCACCACTGTGTGGGTTTCAGTGTGGTGTCAGCATTCACAGGAAATAGTTTTCTCTGTTGATCCACTCTCTGCACATGTGCAGAACTCTTATTATGGTTTTCTGATGCTTCACAAAGAACCTGCTAAATCAGTTTAACTAATTCCGCTACATCTCTGCACGCATTGAAGTAGTTCATATTGTATTTGCTTGTGATTTTGATCAGCTGTCTTTATAAAAGTATAAACCCAGTTCCTGCTGAAAGTATCAACAAACCTGGCTTTATCAGCAAAATATACCAAACATTTTCAGGCAAAGAACCTCTGTGTTCAAAGAACCGCTATATAGAGTGGAATTTCCACCTGCCTCTATCCATACGCTTGTAGATCTACAGGTGTTTTGCTGTTATCTTATAATGTATAGTACACAGCACAGTCCTTTAAAATTAATGTCAGTGCAAGCTATTGGTATGGGAATCCTCCTTTCATGCATGTAATCAGCATCTTTCCTGCATAACCTGCAAGGCTCAAAATTGACTGTTCTTGATGATGTAATAATGTGGCAAAGTTGTTGCATCCTTCATCTTTTGCACATTTAGACGTTAGGATTTAATGGAACCAACCATAGCAATAAAACGGGTAATTCACAGACAACTACACATCAGCATTAGTGGATTTTTATTTCTTTTGTTATGATTTTGCATAAACCTGAAGTGAACTACACAATGTAATTCCACTCAAGACCTTGTGTTTGTTTACGCTAATTCTTTAAAGGGACATTTCAGTCTTCACAGAATGCTGTTCTCAAATGGTTTACTTAGCTTAAGAAGTGCAATTGTCTCAATCCATAGAGAGGTTTCTAAACCATTATTCGAAGATGATGCCACCAAATGGGAGATAAAATGAAATCTATCTTATGTACCTTTATATTAGGTCAGAGATAGAAAACATAAGCTTTTGGATATCTCAGAACTTTGGCAACAAACTAAGTCTATCTGCAAAGGTAGAAATTATGGCTTTTTTATTATTTAGGTGAACTAACCTGACCTTTAAATATTTCCTCTTGAAGTGCCTACACATTTGTGGGTGCAGTTCAACGAGCTGTCATAATTATTGCAGAAAATATAGCCCTGTATATACCTGTAAATGCTCTTTAATGAGGCCACTCAAACCTGCGTAATACCCACTGGCTTGTGCTGACCATCTTCTAATCTTCCACATCACCATAAAAGTCACATTCACAGACTCAGCCATCTGTCACGGTGCCACCAGCCTGTTGAAAGGAAGCCTTGTCTTTATGCTGCTAGACACCCAGTGAAGTGGTACAGATGAACAAAGAAAAAGGTAGACGGAGGAATTTTCCTTGGGTTTTGTCTGCCTCAAAAGTTGTGTTTTTCCCGAAATTAAAATTTGCACTAAATTGCTTATCGCTGTGCTCAGTATTCTGATTTGTTCTTCACTTTGCTCTGTGCTTGCAAAAGCAATTTCCAGTTCCTTTGACATGCTATGAGTTCTGAATTTAGTTTGTGTTGATCTTAGACTGAATGAAATACACTACATGTATGTGCTTATGTTTCTCTTTGTTAAACAACGCATTGAGTTGACATCCCTTTTGGCCAACAGATTCCCCACCTTTTATATTTTTAACATTTGATATTAATGGAGATATCGTCCACTTCATCCCACTGTTCATCCAGAAACAACAGTAAAGAAAAAATGGACTTTGTACAAGGAAGGAATGGAGAATTAAACTATTTTAGGATTTGTGGTCAAATGGCCAGCGTGAATATAAATCACCAAACAGAGATATAAATCAATCCATGCAGCACTCAATTCCATTTATCCAGACTAATCTAGCCTAGCCCAGGTCTGGTCCCAACTGACCCCATCCCTGGCTATCCATGCCACTACCATACTGAAAATAAAACCAGGTAGCTCTGTCCCAGTATAGTATTACTTGCAATGATCTGATGTTAACGCCAAATTCAGACTCCTGGCCATCCGAGACTGCAAACATTTCTATGTATCAGTCACCATTATTCTTAGTCTTCTGTGATGAGGACTCAGCAACATGTTCTACATGGTATGAAGGAGAAAAAGAAGGTACCATCCCTTACTGCTGCAGTGGTTTAGCAATTTAAAGTGTAGGCACTATTAGTTACATTGTTAACAGAGCAATATGATTGGTTATTAATAATAGAGCATAAATACATAACCAACCTGGAACACTTTATAGTCTGTTCTAAACCCAGATCTTGAAGTAAATTCTGGTAGTCTGACTATTGTTTATAATGCAAGAAAAACCAGTGGATTTATTAGACCCTGCAGCCTTCATATAATATGGCTTAGCTAGACACCCACTGTATATTAACCTGATGCACTAGAATCTTCTAAAAGTCATGCACCGACTTCTGTGACTCTTCCTTTGTAGTGAAAGGGTTACAGCGATCCCCAACTCATTAGTGTGTGCTGGAACATCCTTTTTGGTATACATGATGTGTCATTCTGTTTGCCATTTTGGTCGGGTTCACACATATCATACTTAAAGAAGAGCATTCAAACACGCTGGGACACTAATTTCTTGTACCAATCAAGTAAGCATTTTAGAGGCATATTTTAAAAACGGCATCTGTTCTTTGCTCTATATTGAAAATATGATAATGTATAAGGCCAAGTAAACTAATTAACTGTTTCCATGGCTTTACACGTATGAAATCAATAATGCTAAATCTTACTTACATATTCTGTACATACACATTAAGAATGTTAGATGGGATTTTAGTATGGTTCAGAGGGATTTTTGACCAGCACAGCACTGAATAACAAGCACTCCAGCTCTCTCGATTGTATTGTAGGTCTTTTCTCTGCTGTTTTAAGAGATTGTGAAAGGAGATGGAGGATAGGAGGTAGAGGAAGGAGTAAATATTGCAAACTACAAAGAGCTATTTAGCTTCAAACAAATAATGTTGGTGTCAGCATAATGCCAGAAACACTTCCTAAACCCATCCCAAAGATAATGACCTGACACAATTCTCTGTCACAAAAGTACTGCTTCATCAGCCTCTGTCTTTTTTATTATCTGTTTTTGCACTCAAGGCGGTTTACAAGACAGCCTCATTGTATTTCCTGATCTTATCCTTGCCTCTTTCATTTCGCTTTCCATGTTTTCATTTAGATCGCCACGATGCAGCACCTCTCTTGCCAAGCCTCACAAAGCCCAAGCAGCAACATGCAGCCAGCCTTGCACGCTTCCTCCTCCCATCTCTATCACTACCTCTCTTTTCTCACTCACTCTGTTTCTCCCATCTTCCTTTCCACGCTTTTCACTCAAAGCTCAAGACAACCAGTGCTCTCAGAGGAAATACAAAATCGCCAAAGAATTCATTGAATCGTTGTACAATTGATCCCTTGGAGGCAAGCTGGGGTTGAGAGTGGGATGAGGGGGATGGAGGGCTGGAGGTATGTGGAAGGGTCAGGAGAACAGGAGGGAGGTTACTGCAAGGGCTGCAACCGCATCAGGGGAGTCTGATTGAAAATAACACGGTAAAGTCTCAATTGAACAGATCCTGTTCACCCTTACTCCCCCTTACCTATCTCCCAATGCTGTGAAGTGGGCAAATGGAGACTGAACAATAGAGGCAGCTTTTTTCCCTTTCTTTCTTTATTCACGACGAAAATGAAATCCTTCACAAAGACTGAAGACAATAATCCAGAAATTAATCACCAAAAATCAGATAATCATATGCCTTTTGCTGCTTTTCTCTGTAATATGATTATTCTCTAGAAATAGCTCAAATATTAAAAATACATATTTATAGTAACCTAGATGGTAATGGATTCATCGACTGGAAATGTCGCTTGAACTCGATCAGTTATGACTGATGTGGTTTACAACTTTGATTTTATTCATAACAGATGATTTGATGACTTCATTATGCTCGCTTCAGACACTTGCCTGTATATTTCATTTTGGCTCTCATTTTGAATCTCTTTTGGTCGTTGTGAAGATGCATCTCCTCAGTCATTCTGAGTCTTTTTTGTAGTTGTTTTAGGTGTTTGGTGCTAGCTTTGTGTCTCGTGGTTGATGTTGCTTCAAGTGAGTTTTATTTCACATGCAGACGGAAGTTTCTTGTAAATTTGCATTGTGAATGACAAAGATTATCTTATCTTCAAAGAGAGGCTCCAGTGCAGGGCTATTGACGGATTCAGTCATCCACCCATTGATAGCAATGTTAGCCAGTATATCAAATTGTCCACCACTTGGTTAGGACTGAGACGCAACTATTATACATGGATAAAGAAATTTCATTCATGTTACCTGACTTTGGGGGACCCCTGACTTCTCCCAGCAATATTTTCTCAGAGGATGACTTATTGACTTTGGAACTGTTGACTTAGTTCAACCAGCAGGTTAAAGTTTTCTTTATCCAATTAAATATCTCAACATGCATTGGAAAACTGGTACAAAGTTTTGCACAGACGTGCCCAAATGATTACTTAAGGTAGTTCCCTGACCTTTTTTTTTCTCCCTAGCTGCACTATGAGATGTATTTGTATCTTGACACATTTTTTAAGTAGGTACTGATAGATTGTCATAACATTTGATGCAGACATTCAGATCTCCTCCCTCAGGGATAAATTCGTAATCAGTTTTGTGATCCTTTGTCTTTTGATCTAGTGCCAATTTGTCCAATACTGTACTACTATGTGCATAGATACCATTAAGACAAACCAGTGATGGGAATCCAATTAATTTCACAGCATTGAAGACTTGTGGCTACAACCTTAAAGCATGTTGTCCCTGTTGTCTGTCTGTCGGCTAAATACTGTATAGTTTTGTGATCAGTAGGACAGTAAAAGTAGAACGTATATCCCACCCACTGCCCATCTCCGCCCACCCACCCACACACACACACACACACACCAAAGATTCAGTGTTACAGTGTTCAAATACATCTAACCATGTAATTGAAATCATAATATTCGGGTAGCTCTGACAGGATTTTTTGATGGAGTTTCAGTAGAATAGCAGGTATAATGGTTTCATATAGATGTGATCATTAGAGAGAATGAAAGCTAGTTTTGTAGGGCGCCAGGATTATCCACCTGCTCCATTCTGCCTCAAGAGAAATTGGACTCACTTTGAATCTGCATGGCTTGTATTCATTTTAAGGTTCATTTATGGCATCAAAGGGTGTGTGAGGGTGTTTGTTCTCTTATGATGAGACAAGAAAGCCAATCATATTACTAGTTAACAGCATAATGATGGCAGCCGATGAGCAATTTATATAAACACAGATTTTTCAATGCACTGCCCATCTTTTGGCATCAAATTAGTTGCACTTTTTAATGACGTATTGTTTTTAATGTTGTTACTATATGACATATTTATCCGTCATTATTAAGAGTATTGACCATATGTTGCAGAGCTAGATGGTATTACAAAAAGGAAAAGCTTGAAATAATGCCTTTTCTTTTTCTACTTTTACCTTGTTCCAAAGAAAAGCTGAATTTTTTTTTCCTGCTTTTTCAACATTTTTTCAAAGTCAAGTTTAGAGGAAAACAAACACCAGGAAAGCAGGATACATGATCCATCCCAACACGAAGTAGATTCCAATTATGTTCAAATGTTGCAGCAGTTATATATGCCACTTCTTCAAAGGCATTAAGGAGGAGGAATAAACTGAATAGCCATTTATTTGGCATGAAAGTTTTTGATGCTCTTTTCAATCCTATTAATTGTCACATAGTCTGGTTATCACACTTCATGTTCTACAGGTATCACATCAGGTGGTTTTACAAGCTGCGTTGTATCCATGAGGGGCTGAAATCCCACCGCTTGTTTTTTTTCTCTTTGGCGCTTGCTGAGTGGCAGCAGGATCACGAAAGCCAGCCTTCCCATCCACCGGGCTGATTGGAGAGAGGAGTTGATTCTGTTTCACCCTCAGCCTGACTAGTTCATAGCTCTTGAAGTGCTCACCCAGAGCTCCTGGCAATCTGCAGGAGACAGATTCCAGACATGAAAGGAGGCGAGCCGGGAGCTGAGACGACGCTGCACGCCACACATTCACACAAAATGTAAGCACGGCATTCATATGGCAGCATCTTCGCCAGCCTCCTGTATGAACTGCATACCACCCTTTTTTCGCCATCGCACTGTAGGTGTTCCTTGATCCCAATCAAAGTCAGTGTCTTTGCTCATAACCGCAGGCAAATACTCACCTGTAGAGAATTCACCATTTAATTAGAAGTTGTAATTGTACCCATGATAACCTATAATGATAATTCAATGACAGTTATAATATATTTCAACTTATTTAACATTTTAAAAGAAGGATCAATGAGAACCAAAGAAATAGTTCTGAATTGCCTGAATGACTTCTTTTAATTGATCACAATCAAAACTACACTGATTCACTGGCTTGAGTCACTTCCAGTCGGCCTCATTTAGTCAGCCTCCTGTATATTATTACCATCAATACACAGATGACTATTCTCCACTTCAGCTTCCAAATGCTGCTAAACTCAATCACCTGAAATGCACTTCCACGACGCTAAGTGAGCTGCACCCGAGCTACAATCTATCCGGCAATAATCTCCATTACTATACACTGCATAGCATATAAGGGCATCGCTTCTGCCTCAAAACACACTGACTCACCGGATTTGAATGCCTCAAAAATATTTCCACAGCTCATTCCATAGTGGAAATCTCCAAGGTATGGGCAGGCGTACGCACACGGGATGTTACACACCTAGAGGAAACTGAGTGCGATCTGGATTCTTTAGAGCAGAAATAATAATAATAGTGCAGCAACAGGAAATGAACTGAACTTCAGTTTGACTCTTATGACAGATTCACGCATGTTAGATGTGTTTTCCCTGTTTGGGAATTGACACTTCAATTAGCAAGCATGAAAGATATTTTGTTTTGCTTAACACCCAGCTAATAGAGGCAGGTGCATACCACCTCAGACTCATCAGATTTTACAAGATGGGATCATTTGGTACATCAATACTTTAGTACTGTCAACAGGCATTGTTGCTGTCAGCATTGTTTGCAAAAAGAGCTGATCTCAACCAATGATTCCCTGTTTGAGCTAGAGATCTGATTTCCCAATTCGATCGAAGGAGAGAGAGAAAAAAACATTATCAATAAACTGCTAAATAACCATTCACCTCAACCTGGCTGGTAATTACATTTTCCATTAATCAGAAACTTGAGTGGGAAACAGAGCAGAGAATCACTGACTGTGTCCATTTAAGGCATGAAAATAATAACAATAATCATGTACTCATTAACACAATTAAGGACATATGGAGGATAAATTGCTGTAGATCTGTTGAGATGGCAAGTGCTTGAATACAAAGGATTTAAAAACACTTTTGAAGCTATGAGGAAAAAATGTTCAAGTGGCACAAAATCTGAAGGCATCAAAGCAAATATGGACCATTATAGCAAAATGTTACATCTGTCCATGTCTATTTAAAACGTAAGTGCAGTGCAGGAGTTATTAGTTGAAAGATATATTTATCACTTATTTGTGTAAGTGTTGGAGATTTCATTCAGATGTTAGGCATGGGCAGCAGCAGGCCTTAAAGCTATCCGGGTTTAAATGTTTGTATACCATTAGCGATCACTAACAAGTGACAATAAAATCTGACTATAGTTGGAGGTTATTTAGTCAAACTCATCTTGGCTGTCAGCTGTTTCTTGTGAAATGAACGAAGATTTCTACCTTAAAACTACACTGTCCATCTCGCTTTAAGCACCCGCCTTTAAAATTATACCATCACTCCAAAATGCAATGTGACTCACCCAACTTGAAACCAGCTTTAACCTGCATGGCAGTATTTCAAAAATTTATTGACAGATTATTCGCCGATACCAACATGCTAACAACAACACACGCCACATGCATACATACACAAACACAACCACAAGAGGAGCTCCAGGAGCATCACCATTCAAGGTGTTGCCAGAGATGACGCCCTCTGCAGTGTGCAGTTGACCATAAACACAAGCCAATGGATGTTTGACTCAGCACCCTAGGAGCTGCTTATTATTTGTGCTGCAAACGAAATTGTCAATCACCCTGTAGAATGGTGGGCCCAAAAAAAACGATTCGCCTCATGCCCTACGTTAACATGTCTGATTTGGGGCTGAGATATAGTGCTTTTGAATGGGATGATTTGTTAAAGGATGGTTTGAAAGGATTCATGTGTTACATAAATCCACACCCATGACGCTCTATGTTGGAGCTAGAGGGAGGATAAAATACGGTATAGGAAATGATCCCAGGCATCTATTTAACTGGTGGCCATTAGCCTAGAATGTCAGGCAGCAGCTTCCAGCTCTCAGTGTGCAGGAGAGGGTTGAAGCTTAGTACTATGACAGATGCACACATGTAAGGGGTGTACACACACACACTTTCTCTGTCTCTCTCTGTCTCTCTCTCTCTCTCTCACACACACACAGAGAGTTTCAGCTCCTCTAAAGCGTTGCAGAGGGTAGGAGGGTAGCTTTCAGCCTTTCTCTAAAGCCGCAGTCTTGAAAAGCTCCATTATAGTGTGTGTGTATCGCTCTCTGCTGGACAACTGCATGAACTACACTCACACAGCTCCACCAACTGACCCATATTGTTCCCTTTTATCTTTCCATACAGTTTTTTTTTTCTTCTCACAAGTGACAGTTGATGCCATTCCCAGCAGTTCTTTTTGAACAGTTATTTAGAGACCTGTTAAGTGACACAGATTTGGCTATAAATAATTTTTAAAAACTGCATGTAAACTTTTATCAAAAAGTTCATCCTTGTGTCTGCAATTATTTATAATATCATTGACACAAAAGGAGGTGAAACAGGAAACACAACATTACCTACTATCCGCTGCTTCCTGCAACGTACACTTCTACATGCCTTGTGTCTGTAGAAACCCTACAGTGTTGGTCTAGTATTGTAATAAGGGTTAATGGTACTGTTATGGAATGTTTCAAAAGTATGGGTCAACAGAGAATAAAATCAAAGAGAAGTAGAGAATATGAAGTGAAGAGGCTGAAGATCTGGGTGTTGCTTGTGAATCAGTAATTCAAACAGGGATCTGTGTAGTGCTAATCCTGGATCAGCTGCCCCGCTGTGCACTCAAATTCACTGATTTTCTATGGGTCAGTCAAGTAGTTCCAGGGGTCCTTAGCAAAATAAGGTATTTAAGGAATCAATGAGAAATAAAGAGAATTCAAAAATTTATTTTCATAAAAAGATGGTGGAATTTATGAACCTTAAACATCATATTTGTGATAATTCTCAAATTCAAGCAAGGTTCAGACAATTTAAAAGTTTCATATAACATAATCAAAGCCCATACTGTTGGCAGGGACCACACAACCACAGTGTGATCCTGTGCTGGTTAAAATAAAAAAATAAAAAATAAAAATACAAGGACCACTGAGTTTTGAGCTTATCCCTGTCACCCCTCATCTACTTCAAGCCCACTACGGTTCAATACATACTGTGTGTAGAGAGGTATGTAATTGAATGTTACCGACACCTTTCACTGCGCTCAGGGTTCCGGCGAGACTGAAACTCTATCAAAATGCCCTACTCGAAAACAGCCAGTCGAAGAGGCATCCTTCAGTATGAAGTGAGCGCTGTTGGCTTCAGTCATATCAGCTATGATTTTAGCTGGTTTTAGTTTTAAGAACAGGCAGCATAAATATGAGGAGATAGTACAGGTTGCATTGGGTATGATAGCTATTAAGTTATTTCCTCGTCTGTAACAATAAGAGTGGACTTCTTCTTGATTATAGGGTCATCCGACCTTAATAATTTGGCTGCAATCTGTATCAACGGTCCATAAGCATGACTGACAGATGTTAAATGATTCCTGAGTTTAAGACATGGCTTTTTTACCCAATTGTTTGAGTTCACTGACATTGTTTCTGACTGATGTGTCAGTTTCAAAAAGGTTTTGGAACCATTTTCTTGTCCTGATGAAGGGATTTCTGCCAGAGTGCCTCAGCTTTTATGTTACGATAAAAACATTTGTTGCAGAAACCCTCCCTTTCTTTCCGATTTTTAATGGGTACAGTGAGCCAAGAAAGCCCTGAATTTCTCTTCAAAGTATATTCAAGTAAATGAAGGGTGGTGTTTAATACAATGTGTGAACTCAGGGAGAACCTTACACATTGTCATTCACTTCCCTATCTCACCTTGCAGTTGAGGGGCATTTATTTAAGTCCAGTCATTTATAAGGAAGGTACTTGCAAGAGGACATATTTCACTATCAGAATCAATAAATATTCTGGCAAAAAGGACCTCCACTTTCCACTTTCATACCAAGTTGGATTCTTTTCTTCGGCATTATTGCAAAAATATTGTGTGAATGAGTAGAATAACCTCTACACAGTGTACTCTATGCAGAGGGATATTGAAAACCTTCCTGGGTAGCAGTTGTTGATAGCTGTGACTGTCATTGTTTGAAATCCTAATTTGCTATAAATCAGAAAAAAAGCTTATCGCAGACTGAGTAAATTGCAACAACCATTATTTTTATGTTTTTTTCCCTTGACAGTTGTGATAGCATAGTAAAAGCATGACCTGAATTCGAGCCCCTGGTGTGATATGCTAATATCCATACCTTGAGTGGAATTTTCTCCCCTTCCTGTGTAGTGTAATGTGTTACAGATTTCTCCAGGCTTTATAGGACTGCATCATTAAGAATTAATTGTGTGCCCAAAGCTATCATCAGAGAGTGGAAGAAAAAGTAACTCAAAAAGGAAAAAAGTAGCCTAAAGAAGGAGTTTGGCTAGTTTTGTTTTCACAATAGAGTGTACGACGTAGCAAGCCTCGGAAGAGTTTTCAAGCATGTATAAATATCATTTATTATATTGCATTGTATCTCCCAATCTGCTGCCAGACAGTAATAATAGGATTAGCTTGCTAATTTTGGGGCTTTCCAATATTTCACCAGTGTCATTCTTATGTTCCCAGGGTCCTCTGTTCCCCAGCTCTATATAGTACAAAATAGAAACCTGGAAAAGATGTTCCCCAGCTTTGTATTTGCATAATATGACATGGGTAAAGGGTTTTTCTCTTTCTCAGCAATGCCACATGGATCTCACTATAATAGACCTGCACTTGGGGAAACATATCAAAAGGGTTAGGGGTTGTTGTGTTAGCTGTTTTGAAGCCTTGATCAGACAATAACAAACTGATCTTGATCCATTTGTGAAGGACCCACTTTTGTTGTTTTGGGATTTAGCCTTGTAATAGGCAGTCTTCAGCAGTTTTTAATTTGTTCAACACTTCAGTCTATTGTGGCTTCATCCATTTTTCATGGACTTATCTGAACAGGTCGTTATTTGTTACTCTTCTACCAAATGGACATCCAATAGTGGTACATAATAATACATGGTACAAATTTTGTTTTGATCAGTTTGGGCCTGTTTATTGTGATTCAGGTGTTTAAATGAGGTGCCTTTTATTTGTTTCAGCTTTTAAACTGATTTATAATCAGAATATTAGGCTCCACATAAACATACCTAACATCAGTAGAGTGGCACTGAAGTGGGTCTAGGTTTAATGGAGTACACAAACCACCTGGATATCCTGGCTGTCAACACAATTAGCACCAAAACATGCCTGTAATAAGTTTGTCAACTGTTGAGGAATTGAGCTGAGTCATAGATGATGGATTTGGAGGAAGTATGTTTTTGGTATTTGTCTGTTAGCGCGCACGTGTGTGTATAATAAATTGCTGTGACGTCTCTGGAATTACTTATGTGTGAGTCAGTGAGATGAAAGAGACAACGTATCCCCTTGGATCTGCAACCACTCACACACAAGACGCACAGACACACACACATACATACAGGGACACGTACAAGGATACGCACACATCAGGCAAAGCAAAATCAAGCTCTTGCTCAGACCGGATATGAACATGATTCAAGGAGTCACCTGGGAGTGTCATTTCTAAGTATCTCCAGTGGGACTCGCCTCAGGTAATCCATAAGCAATTATTCTGGGGAGACAACAGACAGGCCTGTCATATCCGTTCTCCTCTGTGTAAATGCACTCAGGCAAGAACAAACGCTGCCACGAGAGTGTGCGCGCACATACACACTGGTACACTTTTGCACATCTATATACAAACGCATCTTCTTCTCACCTTTTCTCCCTCCCCCCTCTCTCCTTCACACACAAATACACCTAATCTCACACGTACTCTCTTCTTCTCGCTCACACAAACTCACCAAATTTACGTTTTCTATCTTCACACATTCTCTACATCTCTCTCTTCTCTCCTCGTCACACTCACTGGATTACATTTCCCGGTCCCTGGCGGGGAGAGGGTGAGATGGTGTGAGAACTGGCTGTAAACTGTCAGGCTGGTACGATGTGGAGCGAACGAACTGATGATGAAGAGGGGAGGAGAAAGATGAGGAGAAGATGGACTAGCCTGGATATGAGTGGCATGTTGTATCGATAACGCTGCTGCTGCCTGATGCGTTTACTGTGTCTCCCAGAACTGGGGCCAACATGGTTGCCGGGCGGTACTGGAGACAGGCGCTCAGGTGACTCGCGGTCGTTCATGTCGATGCGGGCAGGCGTTGCTCACCAGCCAGCTGTTGACCCGGTGATGCTGACAGATAGCGTATTGCGAATCGAAGTTCTCGTGCTGACTCACATGGTAAATTCCGGAGACGTCGCAACAATTATTATGCGCATTATGCTAATGCCAGGCATGCGCAAATCATCGTCGCGACTCGGCTCAATTCCTCGGCAGTTGACAAACACGAGCGCGGTGCTGTGACTCCGGGTGGTTTGTGTCTCCGATTGAACAGACCTGTGCCGCTGCGATGTTGGGCGGCGCTGTTTATGGTGAACTAATATTCTGATTGTAAATCCGGTTAAAGCAGAACAAATAAAGGCATACTCATTCAGCGCCACGAATCTGACCAAACGAACTAACTGGTGAAATTTGTGCTGCTGACCGTATTGCCATGACGGATGTTCGGGCTGACTGGAAAATGAAATAACGACCTGTTCCGAACTCGTCCGCGGCGGATGATACGAACGGTGTTGAACAAGTGCGGGGCTATTGACTGGGCAAGGCTGGCTGAAAGTCCTTTCATGGGTCAGATCGGACTGATGACGGTCGGCGCTGGCTAACACAGGCTGTGTTTCCCCAGTGCAGGTCTGTGTGGTGGGATCCATGAGAAGAAATGCCGCGTCATGTGCTCACAGGCTGGGAGTATCTTTCAGGTTTTATTTTTAACTTTATGAGCTGGGCGGACAGGTTTATGTGGTGTGTTGGAAGGCAAGGTAACAGGCTAATCTATTACGATGCTGACGGCTGTGGAGAATACAATACAATATATTCGTCGGTATTTATACAATGCTTAATCACTTCCGGGCTTTACCGTCGTGCGCTGACGGTGAACTGAACTCGCTGGGCTCGCGCAGGGACCCGCACTCTTCCGCTCTGATGGGCACAGACTGCTGGTGAATGTGATGCGATTAAAGCAGGCGCCGCCACGGAAGGAAATTCACTCAGGCGTGAGACCTGTGGCATGGCACGCCGAGAGCTCGAGGCTCGGGTCATCTTGCAACTCTTCATCACAACTGTCGGGCGTATGAAATAATCGGTTGTTGTTACTCGGTCTGCGGGCGCTTTTCTGATTTATAACGGAGGTCAGGTTCAGGCTGATGACGATCTGCGGCTTCATCGGCGCTGACTGCTGCTGGAACTTCAACTGTCTGCGCCAGAGTATACGCTGTGTGAAGGCCATTCTGCCGTTCACGCAATATTTTGCTGACAATCGGCACAATGGTCGGAAGATGAGATACTGCCAGGTATTGACCAGTTCTGATATGGTGAAACCTTACAGTACCGCTTCCTTATAAACGACTGGACAATAAATGCCCTCAACTTTCTGTAAAGGAGTGAATGAGCAATGTGTGGAGTTCTCCTGGTTCACGTTGTGTTTCGCTTCGTTGCGGTGTGCTGAAGGCGGGCACTCTGCTGTACCGATAAAAATCCGGAAAGGAGGATGCTGTCGTAACATAAAGCGAACGCGGCGAAATCATCGGGACGAAGCGTTCAAGCTGCACAGCGACGCATCCGGTCGGGAAACAATCGTAAAACTCAAACGTGGTGTAAAGCCGTAAACTCGAGAATCGTTAACATCTGTCGATCTGTCAGACCGTTGACCGAATTGCGGCAATCGGACGTGTTGTCGGAAATCGCTGTTACGGACGGTATGTGTATCGCCGCAATGCGGCTGTACTTATCACTATGTGCTGTTCTTAAACCAGCCGTCACCAGCTGATATGAACTGGTAACACTGCGAGATATACTGGCTGTCTTTCAGTGAAGCCGGACGTCTCTCCTCGGCTGCCCTGGCTGTCGCAACAT
>BRZM01002161.1:98916-112247 GCA_033238685.1 Lates japonicus
GTAGTGTTGTGAACTAATTAAGAATACATAAGAGTACATCAAATCGTTTCATCTTTAAGAGATCTGTCTTGAAAATGGCCGCTAAAAACATGGTAGGCTTTTAAGAAGCTACTTAATAAAAGCTATGAATGAATGGATCTGTTAGTTCTGTCTGTTAGACATCAGCTCAGGCTGAAGACTATAAGTTTGAAAAAAAAAAAGCAGGGGTTTGTTGTTAGGAAGAAGTGAGCCTAGCAGACCTCTGTAGACTGCTCCTCAGCTCTGCTCGAGGCTAGCAGCTTGAGGCTACATTAGCAGGCTACATTAGCTGCCCATGGCATAACATAACACAAACTCTGTTGTGTGCTGTGCTACAAAACACGTTTTCAGAAAGTTGGAAGTTACTTGAGATCTTTCTATCTTTAATAAAGAGTGAACAGTTTAGACATATCTATCACACCTTTCAGCAGTTGAAATACACGTTTTATGCACTGTTGGATAAAATATTTAAACATATATTGATTTGAGATTTTCGTCACTGAAAAAAAAAATAGTGTCACCCACATACAAATACTGTTTTCTAATTGTGGAGACAAATTTTATCAGCATAGACATACAGTATGTCATGCTTCATTGTGTCACTATGCTGCAAATACTTACTGTGCCGGAGTGCCAGTGTTTACACCGATTAGCCATAACATTATGACCACTGGTGGATGAAGTGAATATCATTGATCATCTTGTTGTAACACAATGTCAGGGGCCTCCCCGAGCAGGATAATGCTCCCACCACACCATAAAAACTGCTGAGAAATGTCTCCAGGAACACGACGAAGAGCCAAAGCTGTTGACCTGGGCTCCAAACTCCCCAGATCCCAATCTGATTCAGTACCTGGGCAGTATGTGACAAAGTAACGTACAAATGAATGTCATTGCTGGTGCTGTTGAATATAAATGTCAGTAAGATGTATGAGGAAGCTCTGGTGTAAAACATGAAGTACACATTGAAAATAGCATTGGTAACCATATCCATAACTCAGTCAGTCAAAGTTCTCTGAGATTCCAAAAGTCTGATTATTTTTTCCACTTAATTATCACCTATGCTTCAATAAAATTCACAGTCAAGTAAGATTCACACTGCATCATGTAACACCCAGAATGCTTTGTAGGCAGTGATGCAGGAAGATAATAAATTAATGCTGGGCTGTCACCGTCACACACGTTTAAGCTGCACTGAGTAATATTTTTATGTTAACAAAGGCTCAAATGACTACATGTAATGTGAAAAGGGTTGCGTGTACTGACAAATCAACAGAGAATTATAACCTATATGTTATACTCTGTAATTCCCCTTAGCTCTATAGAGTTTTTTAGTGTTTTTCAGTTTACTGTTTTTGTATTACAGCCAGCAACTTTACTCTCACCAGTCTCATCAACCTTGTTTCCGGCAGCAGCAGGCAGCTGTTTTCAGCAAAGAAGTTCTGATTAACCCTCTGTGTCCTACCTGCCCAGCACCAAACTGTTAAAAGTTAGCTACTAGCTAGTGAACACAATACCAGACACCTGTTTGTGTAATTGTGTGGCTTTCAGTGGCGAGAAGAAGTATTCAGATCCTTATAGATAAGTGAAGGTACTACACAGTACTCACTGTTATACTGCACACATTCCAGAGATGTTTGTTTGTATCAATCATTTACATTTAAACATGGGGAAATAAGGCCCAGATTCAAAAACACTGAAGTTATCCTGTAAGGTTTTGATGGATAGTCAGTGTAATGGGGCACAGTTGTGAGTGTTGTGGCTAGAAAAAGCACTTTCAATTACTTTCATGTCTGATTGTGGCAAATGAAAGGGGAGAGATGGAACAGAAGCTGTTGTTAGCCTGTAGCTACTCATAAAACAATTCAAGCAAGACCAACAACTATTTAGAGCCAGGCAGCCACAACAACGTAAGAGCAACACCAAGTCTACAGCCAGGTAAGGATGAGATAACAGGAAAAGGCCTTTATCAGCAGGTTAATTGTTAATATATGTAATTTGTAAACCCTGATGAGGACAGTCTTGTTTTTATCCTCATGAATAAATGCACTAGAGCTACAAAATTGAGCTGCTTCTCCTTCAGGTCATCTTTTTTTACATTTTTGTAATTCATTATAGCCTCTAAATAAATATGTTAGTACATTGTGGGTGTTAATCATAGTCTGTATTTTAGGTATATTTTGAAAAGCACCTCCATATTTCATACACAATTTGAATGGTAGCAATGTTCTGTGGCACAAAATGGCTATACGCTGTGTGATGTTAAATGTCTGTGCACTAATTAATTTTTCTACTACTATTGTACAGTGATTCTGATTCATACCCTTGCATTGTATGCCTGTCAAGCCACCGATAAATTTATGTTATCCATAAGGAAATGGTGCATGAATAATATTTAATTCACCCAAAATCCCAGTTAAGGCAGCTTTTGGAGCATTGCTGTTTTGGCCTAACAGCACCAATCAAGTAATCTAGGACAGACCAAGGCTAAAAACTGTCATTGCAAATATGTACTTACATCAATCTTAATAAACCCAGTTAATGCAGAGTAATGCCTAGAAAAGTATGTTAGTCACGTGTTAGTCATGATACGCTTACAGTGTAGTGAGACCAGACAGAAAAACGTCTTAGAGTCTTTTTTCTTTTTCTTTCCTTTAACACAACTTTTCAAAGCATCTTTGAAAGCTCAGCTTTTCCAGGTTCTTCAGTTGGAAGTCAGGTTGTAGAGTTCACTGCACAGGGCATGTTGAATACACCTAAAGACATTTGGGGTGTAGTACCATATCTCATTTCCTGACTGTGAAAGGCCAGGATTAGCTTTGTGCTGCCGAACGTAAAGGCTACAGAGGAAAGATAGAAGCGCACAAGGTGTGGATGTCTGGATTAACACTGGATTAAATTGTATTGCAGGTCCTCCCAGTCACTCTGTGTGTGTGTGAGTCACCTTTCCCTGCGTGGCAAGACAGGTTTGTCTGAGACAGAAGTAATAAAACCATACATACCTATGGAATTCACTGCTTTACTGAACTTAATTTTACTCTTGACACACACACATACACACACACACACATCACATACAAAACAGTACACCAACAGACAGGCCACACTGACCATGTATTATTAATCATTTTGAAAAAACAAAAAAGGAAATAGGCATTTTTTAATTTAAACTCCTCTTACATAATATAAATGCAAAAATGACACACACACATTACACACACACAAGCATACATTCTATCAGACTCACCACTTATTCAATGGAAAATCTAGTCTTAGGCTTAAAACTGTGTAGTGTGCTACTTACATTTCTCAGACTGTCTTATTATCTTTAAGTGTGAATGTACTGCATATTTTAGTTTTCAGGGCAATTTGAATTGTGTATTCGAACATTGTTTCTTAATAAACAGCTGTTATTGTTAACACTGGCTACATAGTGATAACTTACATGTAGCTCTTTCAGTACTCACACTGAAACTGTTTGTAAAAATGACTTCTAAAGTCCAAATGAAACAAATATGAGGCTGCAGCATTCTGTGTTAGTCATGTCAAGTTATCCTTTAAAGTTATTGTCTTTTTAGGACTAAATTCTCTCCTTTTGTTTTCTTGTTGGCCTGCAGTGGAGGAACCCACTAGCAGGAAGTTTTGTTCTAAAAAGACTATATCTTTGAAATATACCCACCCTCTGTTTTGTTAAGTGTCAAGTAAATCACCTCAAACTGTTTCAACTGAGGTGATTTACTGCTCATATTTAAAACAAGGTACAATCATTGTACCTTACAATCTAAAGTACAATCAGGAAAAGTAAGTAATTTTAAGTGACAGCTGACATGAGAATATATGACATCAAAAGTCGATTGACAAGCTATCCCATTACCTTCTGGCTCCCACTTCAGTGCAAATGTGCACATTAGATATTAAGTGAGGGATAGTGCTCACATTAAGTACAGCGTGCTGCAATATCTCTGTTTTGGATTCTACAGCATGAGAGAATTTTAAAAGCTTCAAAGAATATTTGTCTGATATTTGTTTGCAGAAAATTACATGGCACATGCTCACACTGATGCTGAATGCAGGAGGCTGTTCCTCAGTGTCATGCATATAAAACATATAAAACACTGACATTCATTTTTGGAATTGGAATCAATAATTTAGACCACAGGAGTTTGTACAGCAATCTTGCAATATGAACATCACAATATAATTCCACAAAAACCCATAAAAAGTTTTTTTTTTTATGTTGTCCAAGATTAGACTTTTTTTCAAAAGGCTGCACCATTTGTACAACAGATGACACCCTGTATCCTTAGACCCTTGATTAATGACATTTTTAATGGGAAAAACTGACAAATCTTACAAAGATCAGCGGAGGAGGAATCCCTCCTAACTCCAATTCTAACTGAATTTTCTGGTATTCCTCAAAATATTTGTCTTCAACAATGTTCTGGTCACAAAGTGTCACAAATGATAAAGACGTACTGTATCGTTCTTCTAAGGAGATTATATCTGTTTTTTCACGAGGTACACTTGTTTCAAGTGATAACTGGTAATGTTGTGTTTTCCGGTTTGACCTGACAAAGACACTGCTGTCTCACTGTTACTATGAATAACACGATGAAGAGGTCTGTTTATATTAGCTGACTGTCACAGTAACATGATGCTGCAGCACCTGGGTGTCAAGTTTAGTTCAGAGCAGCTTTTGAGGGTTTTACTGACATCAGCTCTGCAAATGAAGATGCACCTGAGGCCACTGATGATGATGAATACGTTTTTGTGCCAGTTATGAATCAGATCGTTTATGACTGGACCATGAGAATGACAAAGCTAGCTCAGATGATATGAGCTCTGAATGTTACAACAGTTGCGATACCATCCAGTTGTTAATTGGATGGTAAAAATAGCACTCGAGTGTTTGTTATTAATACATTCTGAGGAGTTACAAGCAATATGATTTCAATAGGTGACTTAATCTGCTTATGTATTTTAAATGCCAGGTGTTGAAATAATAGTATTACTTAGCCCTAAGGTAACTCATAACATTTAGGACATTAATGATGCAGCAATTAGTTAATTGATCAAAAGGTGTATTTACCAAAAGGAAGGGCACCAAGTGAAGTGTCAGTTCAGTTCTGAAGTAGTAAATGTAGGTTCAGTGATCATATTTCCTTTGACTTTAATTGTAGCTGTACTAAAACAGAACTCCACTCTTATTAGCAATTACAGCAGAGGACATATCTGAGGAGAATGCCTGTCAAAACATCAAGTGTAATTGTCTCTTTAGATAGCTGTTTGGTTGAAATGGGACCCTAATTGAGCATAATGACCTGTCTCTGTCTGTCCCTTTCTTAGATGTCACTTAGTATAATAGTATACTTTGTGGGGTAACATCCCTGACTGCTCCAGCCACCTTAAATGAATCATATGCGATGCCTATCACGGCAGGAGGCTCCTCTGCAAGGGAAATGAACAAAAACAACTGACACTGTCACTTTTTCATGCTGAGAATCACTAGCTGAGTGTCAGGGGCTGCAAAGAGTGTAGTAGTGCCCAGTCCAGGGAGGAGTAAGTGACTCTCAGTTAGTGGAAAGAGTATCCAGATCCTTCACTGAAGTAAGAGTACCACGCAGTAACACAAACTAACTACTAACAAACTAATCAATTGAGGCAGCAGTATCTCAGAAACTCCTGTGTGCTTTGAGGTAAAATTATTGGGGTTTTTTCTATGGAGCCTGGTAGCGATATATAGCGATGTTTCTGGCTTAACAGAAAGGATCTTACTCTATCTAAAGGTCTGTCTCTGTAGGAATCCTATCCATAATATTGTCAGACACTTATAATAATGATCTGAGTCTGTCAGTGGTGAAAACAAGCACTTTAGTGGATTAACTTTCACACAGACTGTAGCCCCATTGGTAAGCTTAAGGGTTATGGTTAGAATCATTATATCTTGGAAAAAAGGTTGCATATACCTTAAATAATAACTGATTTACTGCACTATCTCAGCGGGCACACAAAGTCGCCCACTGTGCTGCCAACAGGGGAATGACAGGGCTGGCATAATTGCTCATGGCGAGTCATCCAATGGTGGCTTCTTCCTTATGTAAAGTGAACATGGCCTCTCTGCTATTTTAAGACTTTGGGACTGCAGAGTGCGCATTCTCCAACATCTGAATGATTAAAAGGAGTATGAATAGACTGCTCATATTGTGTTGGACTTAGGGCAGGTTGTTGAGGATGTTGCGGTGCGAAGGGCACATGAGATGCTGTTCAGTGCAGTGGGTGTGTGTCTTATGTGGCTGTTCTCTCTGTGTGTGTGTGTGTGTGTGTGTGTGTGTGTCTGTGTGTATGTGTGTGTGATAGACTACAAGGGAAACATCAGGGTGATAATTCTGACCTATCAGTGTAGAGCATCTGTGAGTTTCAGACTTGAGCTGCCACTTCATTGAATTCATACAGATGATCTGTATTGACTGCACTGCCAAAAAAATAATGAGCCAGGTGAATTATTTCATCTTGTATCCAAACTTGTCACGCTGCTTCCAAAAGAATTAAATTGGACTAAACTTCCTGTGCCTGCAGATCAGTTCTCTCGTTGCATTATCGAGTCAAATTATAAGGGAAAAAGTGACATGAAATGAAATTGCAGGTAAAATAAATGTAAACACTGGAGTTTATATCTCATTATTCTGACATAAACTTCAGCAACAAGCTTTATGTGTCTTGTATTTCAGTATTAGATTAGATTGGATCTACCTGTGGTCTATAATCATATTTACTCTGTGTCTCTGTTAATAGTATATTAATAGTCTTTGTGTCACAAGCACAAGGCACTTTGCCTAACTTTTATTTTCACATTTGACTTAATTTGAACTCAATTTGAATCCATTAGTACAAATAAATACAGTGATGCCAAAACTTATAACCTACAAATCTGCTCAAAACTATACTGCAGTGGCCTCCCTAGTCACCAGATCTGAATCCAATAGAACACATTTGGCATGTGGTAGAACCAGAATCAGCTTCTCATTTAGTCGCAATTGAAACCTGCATCTGCTGTCAATTGTGTTGAAGTGTTGAAGAATTGCCCATGACAGAATGTGCACATGCACACAAAACAAGTGCTTGGTGTGCCTAAAGCATTAGTTCTATACTGTATCTACTGTTGTAAGCGGCTTTTTCAATATCAAATTAAAATTACTTCACACTTACAACAACACTGGGAATGCAATAAAATACAGTACAATACCTGCTCAGTTTTTTCTATGCATTTGGAAGTGTCATTTAGTGAAACTAACTGCTGTTCTGAGAACAATGCAGAATAAAACTGACAAATCCTCAATTATATAAACATAAATATGCCTAATACATTATGGTCCCCTTTGAACATTTGCAAAGTTTAAATTTGAAACCTCTACTGTTTCTGTTCATGTCAACTCATGAATGTATGAAAAAAAACTTTTTTTGTCTGACCAGTGTCAATGCACAACAATCCAATTTATGGTGGATTTAAATATCACACTGTTCACAGACCCTCTAAACTGTAGTTTAAAACTGACGATGTGGAATTAGCACTGCCAACAGCCTGAGAGAAAGCACAAAACAAAACTTTGGAACAATACAGAGAGGAGCGTAGGTAAAGAAAGAAAGAACACCCGATGAAGATATACAGTAAGGATGACAGAATGAATGACAGAATTGTGAATTACCATGTATACATATATGTATACACATGACTTGGGTTGAATTAATTTACACAGTTTATGTAGATGCTCTGAAATGTTTCATGGAAATTTTAGAGATAAACCGTAAAAAGTAAGATGGAGGCAAAATACAGGAACAACACACAGTGACAATGTACCCTCAAAATGTCACTGATAGAGACACATGCCAACTACAAAGAGAAACAAAACCACCGCAAAGAGACACAAAATAACCAAGTAGAGACACACAAAAAACACAAAGATACTCAAAACAACCACAAACAGACGAAAAATAACAACATAGAGATGAAAACAACGAGAGACACAAAATGACTACACAGAGACACATAAACACCAAAAAAAGGAACACAAAACAAATCCGAAAACACACAAATGACCACAGAAAGATCAAAACAACTACAAAGAGACACAAATTAACAACAAAGTAACATAAGGCAACCACAAAGAGACACAAAACAACTACAAAACTACACCATACTGCCAAACAGAGACAGATTACAGCAGTAATGTTTGTTGTTATTTTGTCATTTTGTCTCTTTCAGTCTGGGGTTCTGGCTCCTATGAAGATGTGAGGGGCCTTTTGTCTGTGCCTAGGGGCCCATTGTCACATATTCCATCCATGCAACTATGTCAGTCCAGTGTGCCTCCTATGTACAGTATACCTTTCAAAAAGATTTTTGGTGATGTTTCAAAAGTTGCTCTTTTTTTAATTAATTCGTAATTCCTTTGATGGAAAAAACTATTTTAAAGAGAAACAAAGGGAGAATAAAAGTAACAATTACATGAAACGAGAGACACTGTCTTTCACAGTCATTTCAGACTCGCCCAAGGGTACAGCAAAATCCTCTGTTTCTTATTGCATAAAACTCCCAGCATGCAACGGTCATTTTCCCTGACAATCTGTTTCACTATGGGCTAGGGGGGAGAAATTAAGACACGTGCACACACACACACACACACACACAAGGAAAATGATTGGGAAATTAACTCGGTGTCTGAGCCTCTGATTCATTTTACAGAAGCAGAGAAATGATGACAGAAAGTGTGGAAACAGGAAATAAAGGGGAAAGAGAGACATGATTGATATTTACATTCATTTATCTTTCCTGTCCTTAATTGTTTCTGCCTTGTGGACTTGTGCTCACTTTGACCTCTGAATACACTTTAAATGTGCTACTGTATGTGTAACATTTTACCCTTACTAAAGCCTCACCGCAGTCATGTTGATTCATTAGTGTAATTACAGTATGTTCAGGTGCTGCAGGGATGAAATCCTCAGCAGAGACCCATCCTCTCAGTATCTTCTAGCAAACAGAGTTTGTGGGAAGCCAGTGAGGGACTGTGGAAGTTGTTGCTGCACTAGCAACTCCCACTTGGTTTCACAATCTTAACAAAAAAAGAGTGTGAGGTTAAAACTCTCTGTACATTACATCCCCCCAGTAATGCTTTTCTTTAACTTGTGAAGAGAAGTTTCTTGGGACTGTATGCTGAACCAGCCGACTCCCTTCCTTCACATGGTTTGTGATGCTCAGACAAATGTATTAACCATTTTACAGCCAGTCCTTTTCCAGTCTGTCTGTATGGGGAAAATGCTTTTTGGGCCAGTGTGTGTCATGTGATGAAGGCAGATGTTGTAATACCCGGTGTGGCCACTACATCAGAACTGCCTCACAACCTGTACCTGGGGGCTTGGTTAAATTGCTAGCAGTCCTCTTCCTGTTTTTGCTGGTTTTAGTGTGGATTGTGTACATGTACACCGACATACATGCACAACCTTGTTGATGCACAACCTTGCTCCATAACACTACTAATGGTCAAATACCCCACAGAGTACCAGTGTCAATGCACAACAATGGGACTGATTTAAATATCACACTATTCACAGACATGCTAAATTAGTAGTATAAAACGGACAAAGTGGGATTAGCTCTGCTAACAGCCTGAGAGAAAACAAGAGTGCAAGGTTAAACCTCTGTGGACATTATATCCCCCCAGTAATGTTCTTCCTTAACTTGTGAAGAGAAGTTTGTTTGGACTACATGAAGACTGGAAGGATCACATGAGAATATGACTCTTACCTTCTCATTAAGTGAAGGACTTCAACATCTAGTGGAATGTGTTAATGTTGTAGTAGCACTTTTACTGAAATAACTAATCCGAGTACTTCTTCCACCACTGTGAACACTTACTGTACATAGACTCCAGTCATTACATTTAACTTGGCATTTGTAAAATAAATTACTGGAGAGTAGCCTATATTGTTAGGCAATTAAATTTACATACATGTTTTGACTTCTAGGGATCGCCTGGATATTGGTGGGGTGGGTGCAGTGGGCTGTCCACATTAGATTTGGGGAGCTGCTGTGTCTTTATTTTTTTGTCTTTGAAGCATGAAGCATGGCTACACAGCGGGCTAACTCACTATGAAGCTAACAGGAAAGCATTGCCTTCCAGTAAACTGATGGCAGTGGACTGTGTGTTTATATCCACAAACAAAGGTGTACAAATACTGAGGCTATTCTTTGGCTGTAGATGAAAACCTGTGAGGACAGTAAAACACTTGTCTTTCTTGTCATTTTTAAATGCATACAAATGCTGAGGTACAAAATTTCTTCTTCTTCTGTAGCGTTTGTGGAGGTAGGAAGGTGGTGGTTGGTAGACGGGGCAAAAATAACATCAAGTGTTCTTGACATGCCAAAGGGCTTTCATACAATTTAATAAGATTTAGTGATTAGCAATCTGATGAAGGCCACAGGCTGAAAATGTGTACCTGTCTCAGCTCCTCATCAAGTTTGACTCAGATGTCTTTGGCATCTTATGGTAATCTTATTGAAAGCAAACCTGAACCTAGAGTCAGTCAAACACATAAACACGACCTGTGCAGGTTGTAACTTGCTGTCTTCCACTTTGGTGTTTTGTTGGTGCACACAGGCTGCGGGCCGGTGTAATGTTAAAAATGAAAGAAAGTAGGGCTCTGCCAAAGGAAGAAGCTAACCATATTTCTAGTATTTGCAACTGACTTAAACCACTGACACTTACGATCAGCATGTGTGCTCACAAGCCAGATTAACAGCAGATGGTCTTATGGTCCAGGTTACCTGCTGAGGAACTCTCACTTAAGAGTCTGCTTTGACAAAGCACAGTCAGTGACATAAAAACAAAACCTTTGAAATGGGAAGTACTATTATTTTTTTATTTTTTACCAAGTGTTAGATGACCTGATGCACACATATCTGTGCAGTAAATCTGAAACAGTGGGGAACAACTTGCCTGGTTCTTTTCAAAGGTAACAGTATTCACCTACCAGCACCACTAAAGCATAGTAATTAACATGTTATGTCTCATTTGAATAACCCATACAAAAACTAAAGAGACAGTATAACACAAGATATAATGTGTTAATTAGTGACAGTTTAGAGATGGTGGTAGGCAGATTCATCAAGTCATGATCCTCAAAATGTCATGATAATATGAGAATGATTTAAAAATGTGCATATCACACTTGCACCCACCCACCCATGTCCACACACACACACATACACACACACACACACACAAACACGCACAGAAACACAGCTTGACCTAAGCTGTCATTGGTGTTATTGAGTGGTTTTTGGTGAATGAGCTCTCTCTCATCTGGGCCCAAGGCGTTCAATTCCACTTACGACATCTTGTCAGTTGAGCCTGTAAATGCCACCATAGCCTTAAGAAATAAGAGCTGTAATGGTGGGGCAGCGCCAAGGTGAATGACTTGCAGGACAAATGACAGTAGAGTACAGTGGACTGCTACTATGTTCCACTTTGCTGTTATAAAGATGTTTATGGTTGCCAACATAAGTGAGCCATTTGAACTGGACCAAAGTTTCTCACTGTTTCTCTGCCATCATTTAGGCTGTAAAAACATGCTGTACTCATTAACCAGCTGTATTCTGTAATAAGCAGGAGTGGATTATAGACAATATGCTTTGCCAAGGAATTTTTTTTCATTGACTGACTATTTTCATTTATTTAAAAATACCAAATATTTGCCTGCTATACATGAGATGAAATGCATGAAATTACCTACTTACTTTGTGTCATTTAGGTGTTGCACGAGTGGAGCCTCTGAGCACAAAAATGTTTTTCATAGAATTTTTGTAGCACAAATATCTTATTAAGCACATTTGTCTGAATGTAGAGTTGGAAAATGCTTTCTTTTTTTCTGTTACTGATGAAGGAAAGGCTTAATTTTTTTTGTAAGGTTTGCTCTGCCAACAAGGTTACAAGACGACCAATTTTTCCATTAAGCTTTGATACTGAAAGCTGCAAAATTATAAATGTATAATAGTAAAAAGGGACACAAGGCATTTAATAGTTAAGGAGGGACAAATGTAAAAAATATTAACAGTACATATTCTACTTTGTAACCTTGCCACCAACACATATGTGCATTACCTCCTGGTCTAACAGATTTGATACAAAGCTTTTCAGGTGACACCTTATTGGTCCTTTGGCAAGTGACAGTTGTTTGGATATTTAATTAAGCAACTTGCTTGTTTAAACAAAATGTGACCCAGAGGCAGACTGGCCATCTGGATATTCTGTAGAATTCCAGAGCTGCTACTGCTTACAGGCGGAGACATTATAAGGGTCCTGTTAGCCCAAAATAACTGCCCGGGGGCGTTGCCAAGATGGCTGCCGAGTGGCGAGACTTGCCTAGAAGGACTTTGTAACAGGTCATCCAACAGAAGCTTGCCTGGCCCATTTACATAGTATTAAAGCTGCTGTCCTGGCTCATTCATTCAGTACTTCCAGACCACAACTCCTTCCTCATTTGGCTGTATATAAATTTATAACATTTAAAGAACACAAATAGCTACAAATACGAGACAAATTTACTCTGTTATGATAGCTCTAATTGATCTATTTATCTGAATATTGCATCACTATGAGAAGATTATGAAGAGGGCTTGAATTATGAAGTCATGCCTGTTGCATCAGTTCATTCATTCTTCCACAACTGTTCATCACCTTTCATTATGGTCTTTCTTCCATGTAGTTACATTTGGGGTAGAAAGAGATCAAGAGCAAAACCAAGCAGAGCAAAATCAAGATAAATATTTTAAAAAGCCTTTCAGGAGTTTCTATAGATACCTTGTTCTGTGTGTAGTTACCATATATTTTGGCTTCAAATGAAAGGTTTCTCAATGCATGCTTTATAAAACACTGAGTGTTGCTCTGTCTTAAGTTTTATTTGGCCCATGTTGCTGAAAATACCTTTCTTTTGATGCATCAGCATTACATTTCATTATTTTGGCTTGTTTTCTTGTCAACACTTACAGATTTACAACTTCTCAGCCCCACGAGGAGTCAGTCTGGCTAGAATATGGATTCTCGATGTTTCTCTGATTCTGTCACAAGTCCAATAGCTGGAAGAGGGAGAGAAGCTGAAAGAGGTGGGTGGGTGTTCATCCCCAATAGGTTGAACAGAGATCCATCTGTTTTACAAGAGAGAGAACAAGCGAGAGATGAGGAGTGGAGTGAGAGGAAGAGAGGGACCTTTAAAAGAGTGAAGCAGAAGGGTAGAGAGAAAATAGATAGTGTGTATTGAACACA